>WYDI02026582.1:3803-94682 GCA_009867235.2 Psittacus erithacus | reverse complement strand
CACCCCCAAGTCCTTCTCCACAGGGCTGCTCTGAATCTCTTCTCTGCCCAACCTGTAGCTGTGCCTGGGATTGCCCTAACCCAGGTGTAGGACCTTGCACTTGGCATGGTTAAACTTCATAAGGTTGGCATCAGCACACCTCACAAGCGTGTCAAGGTCCCCCTGGATGACATTCCTTCCCTCCAGTGTATCAACTGAACTACACAGCTTGGTGTCATTGGCAAACTTGCTGGGGGTGCACTCAATCCTACTGTCCATGTCACCGACAAAGATGTTGAACAAGACTGGTCCCAACGCTGATCCCTGAGGGACACCACTCGTTACTGGTCTCCAGCTGGACATTGAGCCATTGACCACAGCTCTTTGCGTGCGGCCATCCAGCCAGTTCTTTGTCCACCGAGTGGTCCACCTGTCAAATTGATGTCTCTCCAATGTAGAGACAAGGATGTCATGTGGGACAGTGTCGAACGCTTTGCACAAGTCCAGGTAGATGGCGTCAACTGCTCTACCCTGTCCCTCAGTTCTGTAGCCCCATCATAGAAGGCCACCAAATTGGTCAGGCAGGATTTCCCCTTAGTGAAGCCATGCTGGCTGTCACCAAGCACCTTTTTCATGTGCCTTAGCATGCCTTCCAGGAGAATCTGCTGCAAGGTTTTGCCAGGCATAGAGGGGAGACTGACTGGTCTCTCCCCTTGAGTCAGGACACTGCCTGAGGTAACTCCTTGAAGTTGAGAGCCCTCACCTTGACGGGCAAGTGAAATGTGTTTTGGGTTAATTCCATTTAAAACTTAAACTTAAGTCAGTCTTATAGTATTTGATCCACTTGGCATCTAGAGCTTGTATTTTACTAATGTTATTGGAGTATTACATGGGTTTTGATTAGAATAAATTTCCTTTGGTGCTTGTAACCTACCCAAGTCAATTTTGTGGGCCTCCACAACAGAGACTAATAGCATGTTAAACTTTGAAATCTTGACTGAGTGATAGAAAGGATTGATTGTGTGCGCATATATATATATTCCATTAGACATAAACCATTGACCAAGTCTGGGACTAGGAGAGGATCTAGCCACACCTAACTCCCCTCTGAGAAGGAGTTTAGAAAGCAAAGGGGTCTGCTCTCAACCTCAAGACTCAATGGAGGGTCTCCCTGACAATTTTAACCTTGTCCTCTATGTGGTAAATAGTCAAGCAAACTTTGCCATTATATCATATTAAGCTACTGTCACTTTTACTATCCATTTTTGTCAATAATGTATATTGTTGTTCGGCTAAGTGATATAAAAGATTGATTGTGCATATATACAGATATATATTCTTTCAGACATAAACCATTGACTAAGTCTGGGATTAGGAGCGGATCCAGCCACACCTATAGATTTTAGTAGCTGCTCATTCCTATTAATTGTTTACACCAAGCCTGCTCTAATTTAGATCTCCCCAGTAACTGCAGGTGTTTAACTGCTGCAGATCATGTCTGGGCACCTTAAGTGATCTGGGCACCAGAACACTGGGAACTGTAGCTCATTTCTGGTAGTAGATAAGAGACAGGAAGACCCATGCTAGCAGTCAGGAGTGTGGGAGGGCAGTCAGGAAGACCTCTCTGATTCTTCCTGTGATTCTTCCTAAATTTTAAATAATCAAAAAGGTAAAGAAGTTGAATATTGTAAATTATTATTGTTCATGGCTTATAAGTATCTGTGTTATGCCATTTGCCTCACTGATTACATTGTGAGTCCTTGGAAGTTATTTTTTATATCTAAACTGTAAAATTAAAGCCTTACATCATTTTAGTGAAGTCATGGAAAATAAGCAGCACATACCTTTATAGGAAAGAATAATAAATTATTGAATGACAAGTTAAGATAGACCAGGGTATCCATTAAAGGGGTCAGTGTGGGAAGGTGAAACAAAAGGAGGCCTAAAAGATACATAAAAAGGATCAGCTGCTTAAAGAAGCCTCTCACACTTTCCATTTAAACCCAAAAAAGTAAGATCCTTAAGAAAAAATCCTCAGGGATCACAAATATATCATGAAACAAAGCCAGAAATACAGTTTGATTCCCCTGTGGATGGAGTCAGTTTAAGCAGTGTCAAAGATACGTGGCCTGAAGGCCACATAAGCATCTCAAATCCCAGACCACCTTGCCCCATGCCACAAAATACTTCACTGTCATTCCTACTCCCTTCCATCAAATCCAGATAATCTGTTCTCTTTTTCAAGGTGCGCACAGTCCAGCACTGGATTTTCTCCTAAATTTATCCACTAAGGGGGCAATTCCTAGCGACAGGTCATGAGGAAGAATAGTATATGTGCATACTGACTGCTTACCTGTTTAAGCTTGAACCCATTATTCCTTGTCCTATTGCTACAGTCCAACATGAAGAGTCCCTCTCAAGCATCCCTGTCAACCCCCTGCAGATACTGAAAAGCTCCTAAGAGGAGTCCACGCAGCCTCCCCTTCTCCAGTCTGAACAGCCCCAACTCAACATCCTTACAAGCGTGTCAAGGTCCCTCTGGATGGCATTCCTTCCCTCCAGCGTATCAACAGAACCACACGGCTTGGTGTCATTGGCAAACTTGCTGAGGGCGCACTCAATCCCACTGCCCATGTTATCAATAACGATGTTGAACAAGACCGGTCCCAACACCAACCCCTGAGGGACACCACTCGTTACTGGTCTCCAGCTGGATATTGAGCCATTGACCACAACTCCTAGTGCGCAGCCATCCAGCCAGTTCTCTGAGGCTGATGTCCTCCATCCGAATGGGTGTCCCAGATGAGAAACATGTCGAAGTAGCAATCTTGATGCAGTGACGTGCCCCGTTCTGCATCTCTTTCAGCCCTAGTATCCATGAGGTTGTAACCTGTCTGGCTCTCTGAATCCTAAAGCTTACACTAACCCTACTATACATGGCATCTTGAATCTGAGGCTGACATCCTCCAGCCAAATATGTGTCCCAGATGAGTAAGTTGTTGTAGGAGTAATGTTGGTGCAGTGCTGTGCTTCCCTTGGCATGCCTTTTGCAGGCCCAGTAACCCTGGCATTGTGAGCATTTTTGCTTTCTTAAGACTAACCCTAACCCTAACCCTATACCTAATTTGCATGGCATCCTGGATCTCAGACTGATGTCCTCCAGCCAAATGGGTGTTCCAGATGAGAATGGTGTTGAAGCAGCAATGTTAGTGCAGTCTCTTGCTCCCCTTAGAATGCCTTAGGCAGCCCCAGTGTCCATGGAGTTATACACTTTGTGTCTCTCTGAACCCTAAGCCTAGCCTGAACCCTAACTTGCATGGCATCCTGGATCTGAGTTTGATGTCCTCCAGTCAAATGGGTGTCCCAGATAAGAAAGCTGTTGAACAGCAATGTTGGTGCAGTGCCATGCTTCTCTTGGCATGCCTTTGGCAGCATCAGTATCGCTAAAGCTCTAGGCTTTTTGGCCCTCTGAACACTAACCCTAACCCTAACTCTAAACCTATCCCTGATTTGCACGGCATCTTGCAGCTGAGGCTGACGTCTTCCATCTGGAATGGGTATCTCAGATGAGAAAGGTGTTGAAGGAGCAATGTTGGTGCAACGCCATGCTCCCCTTGGAATGTTTTTGGCAGCCCCAGTATTCCTGTAGCTGTAGGCTTTCTGTCTCTCTGAACCCTAACCCTAACTTCCATTTGAATGGCATCCTGGATCTGAGTTTGACGTCCTCCAGCCAAATGTGTGTCACCGATGACAAAGGTGTTGAAAGACTAATGTTGGCACAGTGCTGTGGTTTGCTTGGAATGCCTTTGGCAACACCAGTATCCCTGGAGTTGTGGGCTTTTTGGCTCTCTGAACCCTAACCCTAACCCTAATTTGCATGGCATCTTGTAGCTGAGGCTGATATCCTCTATCTGAAATGGGTGTCCCAGATGAGAAAGGTGTTGAAGGAGCAATGTTGGTGCAGTACCATACTCCACTTGGCATGCTTTTTTCAGCCCTAGTATCCATGAAGCTGTAGGCCTTCTGGCTCTCTAAACCCTAATCCTAATTTGCATGGCATCTTGGATCTCATGTTGACATCTTCCAGCCAAATGGGTGTCCCATATGAGAAAGGTGTTGAAGGAGCAATGTTGGTACTGTGCAGCGTCTCCCTTGGCATGCCTTTAGCAGCACCAGTATCCCTGAAGCTTTAGGCTTTCTTCCTTTCTGGACCCTAGCCCTATCCCTAACACTAACCCTAAGCATAATTTACATGGCATTCTGGATCTGAGGCTTTCTCTGTCTGAATGGGTTTCAAAGATAAGAAACTCATTGAAGGAGCAATGTTGCTGCAGTGCCACGCTTCTTTTGGACTGATTTTGTCAGCCCCAATATCCATGATGCTGTGGGCTTTGTGGATCTCTGAATGCTAACCCTAACCTGAACCCTAATTTGCATTGCACCCTGGTTCTGAGGCTGATGCCCTCCAGCCAAATGGGTGTCCCAGATGAGAAAGGTCTTTAAAGAGAAACTTTGATGCAGTGTCGTGTTGCCCTTTGTATGCCTTTGGCAGCCTCTGCGTCTCTGGCCTTCCTCCCCCATCCAGAATGTGCTCTGAAGGCAACAGCTTCTGGGTCCTGTGTACAAGGGACAGTTTGGCTCTTCAGTCATATTCCTCATTCAGACAGAAAACTATTTGATTTCTTCAAAGACAAGATAGTGTGCTGTATGCTTTGGTCCTAGTCTGCTTATAGGATCATGAAAGCTTAAAAGCAAGGTAAATTTAGGATGGTGTTTCTTTAGCAACAACAAACTAGGATCACATATCACTCACTTAAAGTACTGGTTTTGCTGGAGTTTATAATTACACCTTCAAGCACAAAGCAAGACTTACTGTACAGTTGCATGAAAATCTGCCTTCATATCTAACACATTTCTAAGATGCTGAAATATATTTCCTGTTCCCAAAAGAAAGCAATGTCAAAACCGTGTAGGATTGTTTTGTACTGAGCAAATTGAAATGTCTTGATAATTTAGGAAGGTATTATTGTTTAATCTTTTTATAAATCTACACTTCTGTTTAATAAATGACATTTTAAAGGCAATATGCCTTAGGCAAATAAAAAATAGGCTTTGTAAAACAGAAATTAAGACATTTAAAAGAAAGTTGAAAGTGTTGACACCTTCTATAATTTAACTAAATTGGAAAATTTTGGACCATTTTTTAATGGTGACCAAGAAGCATCTGGAACACCAGAATACTGACTCTGAAATGAGGTAACTCTCCAGTTTTTTCCATTAATCTTTGGCATGACTCTGCCAGTTTCTTTACACAGGACTCTGAAATTTCTGTACACACAGATTTTCACTGCAGCATGCAGTGACACAGATTTCTGGAGTTTCTGGACAGAAAGCTGAATTTTCAGGAACAGAACCCCAACCTCAGCAAGGCATCAGGTCTCTCAGTTCTCCCATAGACAAAAAATAATGTGATATGACAGGTCTTTATTTACCTTATTGGAAGCCTTAGCAAAGCTGCAGAGATCATTGTGTTTAGATGCTGCATAAAGTTACAAGATATGCAGACTGTGTAATAAGGCAGCAGTGGAGAGACTCTAGGAATAACTGGAAGTCAGCCTGCTCCAGAAAAGGACACAGCACAACTGCAGCAATGTAGGGCTGTGCATGAGCTGAGAGGCAGGGCTGTACTGACCTTGCTGTCCTGCAGACCCAACTGGGTCCCTTCATGTGGCTGCATCTCACTGTGTGGATCTGTCAGCCCACTCAAGGCTAGCTTGGAGCGCTCAGCAACATACAAAAGGTGAGTAAGACCTCACAAGGTTGGGACAATGCTGTGGTATTTAAGTACTTTTAAATAATTTAATGTAATTTAAGCAGCTTGCCTCAAAAAAAGAATGGATGCAGCACAACAAAGGCTTCACCAGTGATGACCATGAACTAAGAATCTTTTTAGTATGTGGCAAGGCCTGATTGTCTACTAAAAATAACTTGACAAGACTGGTTTTTTCCCTCTAAAAAAGTTAGAATAGTGCTGTTAGCAAATAATTCTCTTAATTAGAGGTAGTACACGTAGGCAAAGTGTAGAGAAGTTGGATAAAATAAGGAGAGGGGCAATTTGAGGATCTCAGCGGATAAAGTGGGGAATAGCTTCATTGATTTGATGCTTTAGAGATGATTTGTATATCTGAGGAATTTGTATACTGTACACTTTTCAGCAAAGAGAAAAAAGACCTATAAATACTTTTCTCTACAGCAACATAAGCGTATCACTGGAAAGAATGTGAAAAGTCAATAACTGGTTTTTATAGCGCGAGAAAAAGAATCCCCAGCACTGTTTGTTTGCATGTGACGGTGGTTCTGGTATCTCCATCTCCGTCACTGGCAGTTTCTATTTTGGTCATACTCACAGAAATGGTTAATAAAGTGACATAAACTGTTTGATTTGACAATTAAATTTTTTATGCATATGGTACCAGAGAACCCCAAAATAAACAGGTATCAGACAAAATTTGTACCAAATTGCTACAACATGGAATACGTCTTATCACAGCTTACAAATACAGACACAGCACAGCATAACATTTTCAGGTACTGAGGAAGTTCACTGTGAAAATTGACATTTCAACAGGTTTTCTAGATCATAGATACAGAAAACAGAGCAGTAACAATTCTTTCAAGGTTATGGAAAAAGGAATGGAATATTTACAGTTAATCTACACAGAGCATGAGATTGAGGTTCATTTAAAGCAGAATGTATTCAGCTAGAATTATTCCCAAAATCTCTAATCAGTTATTTCTGATCCACCCTCTCACTCAGTATATTTACTCTGAGCTATTAAAAATCAATATGTGAAATGCACTACGTACCTCTACGGAGGAGCGTGCTTATCCAAATAACAGCCTCTATTCTAATGGAAGCCTGCAGCAGACAGCTGGGTGAAGCCTACAAACCATTTGTATCAGGCTGGCTTAGAAAACCATTTCCTCATGCCAGCTTCCAGGGATTTGTGTCCTCTATGAAGGCAAAACCATAAATTCTAGCAGAGGATCCCACATGGGATTTGAGTGACGCTTCCTCTGGTTTGTTCAGGTAGGAGACTAAACTGCTGGTTCAGACCCAGCAATGGACAAAGTTTTGACCATCAGGCAAATTCCCAGAAACCATGAAATATTAAGTCTCTGGTTCCTTACCAAAAGCAAGAGGCACCTTCTCTCATTTTCTGCATCTGACAGCTACTTTGTATGATGCTGACATAACTTGGGTTGAATTACACTTTGGCAATAGGTACAGTGCTAAGCAAGTGCCAAGAAAATTATGCAGGCTGCATCAGAAAGAACACTAGAAACAGTAAAAGTACAGAGGAAATGGCAAAAGAAGGTGAGACGAGAAAAGAAGAAATAAACAATGAAGAATTTAAGGCAAGGGAACTGTAGAAGAAAAGCATGTAAACCAGTTATCCCTACAGCTACTCTAATGTTAACAAAAGAGTTTTAAATCAATCTAAACACTTCTTTTTCATGCAGTGATATGGTAAGAAATTAAAGGTAATTTTTCCTTGGATGAGGTTACAAAGCCAAAAGATACTTTGAATGAAAGCTGCTATTGACTCTTACAAACAGTAACATGAGTAATGTATCTTTAAAGGACATACCTGAAGGCTAAGAGCAATCTTCTGGTACAAAAAGCAACATAACTCTTCCACTTGGACCTAGGCATCAGTTTTTCCTCTTCATCCTGTTTGCTTGCTATAAAATGGAAATTAGTTTCCCAAACATCCTCCACGCTATTGTCATCAGGAGCATCATTAGAGTCTGTGATATAAAATAGGATGTCAGGCACTACAGAACTTCTCAGAGGAAAGGAAACAGAAAATAAAGACTGGATGAGAAGTGTTCTGCAAATCTCTTGCATTTAATCCTTGAGATCCTTTGTTGCCATACTTAGACAAAACTTTCACACAGTAATCAATTAACTCATTAGTATCTTCATAAGGATATAAAGACTTCAGGTTCTTTACAAACACTTTTCCCTTTACCTGGGAGAAGAGTAAGTCTTCACATACAGTAAAAAGGGGCCAGCAAGTAGAATTGGATTATGGCCTACAGTAATGACAGTAGTTTGCTCTCCTCCATAGCTACCATTTGCAGTTAGAGGCACTACAGGCTTCTCATTGTGCTGGAGTGTGCTAAACCTGAAACTGTTCAGAAGTGACATCCTTCTCCAGAGTGCTTTAGATCTTATAACTCTAACCTCACTGTTACTTCAATGCCAAATCAAGATTGCATATTAAGTTGTTATAATTCCACTATATTGCTAATGCAACAGCTGTAATCCTCAAGAGTCCAGAAGTGCCTTGCTGCATTTCTGAGAATCTTATTTCCCAAAATGCAGTTTTATGACTGTCAAACCATGTCATCCATCTAGCTTCTCTCTTAAAAGTGACGCATAGTGCTTGATGCTGTCTGTAAAGGGCCCTTCCTTTTCAGGTTCAGGTAGCTTTAAGTAATGTATAGGATACACTTTTTCTTTCTTTTCCTCTTCTAAAAGTTCGTCTGGTGAACCAGATTTTCTCATTCAAGGCTGTTTCTAAAGAGAAGTGCAAAATAATAGTGGAAGACAAGTTGCATGTGCAAAAACTAAGTTCCTTCATACATATGGCTCAGAATCACGCTTTTTATGCAGTTTTGCAGCTGACCATGGAGATATGACACCACTCTTCAGAAGAGGGGAAAGACTCTTCAAAGGGTGAATCAAATCTTCAGACAGCTGAACTCAGTGAAATTGCTTACCTCTCTTTGCCGATTACGAAAAGGCTTATAAATTCCATTTACTTAGTTTATTCACCTCCATTCAATGACAGTGTGGTGGGATTGCACTGAGCCCTCATGTCCTGCACCAGTGATGCAGAGATTCATTTCATACACCTCCCACTAGAACTGGACTTGGTCTTTGCTACCTGGGCTATTCCCAAAGACCTTGTTCTAGAGTTCCGTTGGTTCCTTAGATGGTCCCAAATTTCTGAACAGTACTGAAGCTAGTGGTCATTTAGTCCTGAACATTTTTATCAACAAAGAAATGATTAGTATATTATTCTTCATTCAGCTTGTGTATTTCCACAAGGTTGATGTTCTGTTCCTTTTGTTAGGGAGATGTTCCCTTTGTCAGGGGAACTCATTTCCAGGGACCTGCTGAGGGAGAATTTATTCCTTATAGCTCTCTGCTACAACTCAGCTCTCAAAGAAAGCTGGGACTATTGACTTATCTCCCTGGCTTTCTTGTCCTCCACCAGTGCTTGACAGCTTCCAGCCCTGTGCTGAGCACAGTCCACGCCCTGACATTTCTGCTGTCTTTTCAGCCAGCTGCTTCACTGTGTTTCATCCTCACTTTCTATACTCCCCTGCGGAGAAAAGGACTTTTATGCCACACCACACCATCTTCTTTTCCTAGCCTGGGGTTCCCACTGCCAGGTCTCAGTCTCACACTTCATGAAGCACAAAACAATTCCATCCACCAAGACGATCGAACTACCAATGCTGAAGAACTGCTTGCTGATTAATGGGCATACTGTTGTGTAAGTATCTTTCAGGTGTAATGGTTCCATTTGGAGAAATGATCCTTAAACAAAATTTACCGGGCAGCTCGTAGATTTTTGTCAGGTGTACTATTTAAATACATGACCTATAAATAGCATCCATCACTAATATGTACTACTACAAGGACAGCCATCACAACAGAACTTTGTTTCAGGATAAAAGGTTTATCTATCACTTTTAAAATGGTTTAAATCACTGAAGCACAGCTCTGATAGTGAGTCAGAAATATTTACATCTGTTCAGGCAGCGCCAGACTGGAAATGTATCGTATGGAAGGAGATTTCACCAGCCCTTCAAAATAATATTTGGAAGGGCTTAATAATATCAAGGGGGGAATAATTAGATCACCTGATTTTTCAACCTTATTTCTCTAACTGCAGTTTCTTTACTATTTTTAATACTGTTACCAAGGTATTACTTTTAATATATTCTTGTTGTTCCTTTTAAATTAATATTACATAATTATAACAAATATAGTATGACATTATTCTAACAAAACAAAAAGTCAGTTACCATTTATTTCAAACATCATAGTTTTTTTCTTTCCGTTTGCCTGCTTTATTGGCTATGTCATGATTGAGGAGTTTTAGCTATTTAGATACTTCTAACACAACTACAGAGGCATGATGGAAAAAAAGCTTGCTTCAGTGTCTTTAACCCAGTTTGTAGGGACAGCATTGTTTTTTCATGCCACCACTTTGTGCTGATCTTTACAAAAAACACTGTAAAATTCTGTATGCTGCAGTTGCACAGCAGATTCTGGGGCTTGGCATTTTTGACAGAAGTCAGTGAACCTGACTTCAGGTGCCAGGATCCTTCTCTACAGAACTGTTTCCAGGACTGGTGCCTAGTTTCTAGTTTATTTTTTTATTACTTAAGTTAAAAATGTTTTTATTATAGCTCATGTTATTATTTTTCACTTTTATTTTTAAAGGTTAGTCCTTAAATATTTAATCAATAGCTACTTTATATAAACTGGAAAGAGCTTTTCATTCACATATATAGGCCCACAAAATGCCCAGTTATTTCTGAACCATATTGCACTCTGAGTCCTTTGTTTTAATTAGAAATCCTTGATGCCTTTTAAATAATATAAACCAACGTGTGGTTTTTTTAATGGATGTATATTCTGAGAAAAGCAGGACCATTCCCCAACCATTTCAAAAGTGATAGATAAAGCTTTTATCCTGAAACAAAGTTCTGTTGTAATAGCTCTACTTGTAGTAGTACCTATTAGTGATGGACGCTATTTATAGATTATGTATTTAGTAAACCCTAATTTTTTTCATTTAATTTTTCATCTTCATTTGTGTGTATCTCACTACCCCTACGGTGCGACTCCATGTGATCTAATTTAACTTTTGTTGATGCCACCAGTTTTTCATGTTCTCTCTCGTATCTATGTATGAGTGAGGGGGAATGCCTCTCTTATCCAGTAAGTAGTGTTCAAGTCTGATAGGTGGAAGACCTAAGTTCCAGAACCTGCCTTGATGACTTTTCTACTGTTTACATGAAGAACCTCCCAAAGATATGCCAGTCATACAGGTCATACCACAGTCTTATTCTCACTGCTTTGCACTGGTAGCTTAGCTTCCAGCCTATCTTCTTCTACGTAAATTTTAGAAAACACATGGAATTTGAAACTATGCACTATGAGAATTGTCTTTATACAATTTACCTTTACCAAAATTCTCCCTGGGTTCAGATGACAGCTTAGAATGCAGAGGTCTACAAAGCAGTTTGCTCAGTTATTTTCTGCTTTGCCTTTGTTCCTAATGGATGACTGAAGATATTTCAAAAAATCAGAAGAATCTGACAAGGCAAATAAGAAGAAATATTCATCTCTAGTTTAAGATGTTGAGCTATAAATGTCTGCTCAGATAAACCAGGTGATAAAAGAATCATAAAACAGGAGAAGTGGAGAAGTCGACAAAAAGGGCATTTGCTCACTTCATAACTGATTCAACAGTTTCTCTAGTTATTGTTAGTGCTTCCGGAAATAAATCAGTGATTAAAAAAGAAAGTAAAATTGCTATTTTATTAGCTTTACTTGCAGTAAGGGATGTTTTTCAGCACCTCTGTCAGAAAAGGTGGGGCAATTGGAGTTTTTAGTCTCTGATCTAAAGGTGGAACAGTAAAATAGAGAAACACTCAATGTCAAGCTTTCTAAAAGCTCCCAGAAACAGTTTTCTGCTGGATAAACAGATTTAATAAGAGCAACAGTTTAACCCTCATAAAAGGCTGACTCTGCAAGTATCTATTTTATGCTTCTTTGTGGTTTCCTCTCAGTTTATGAATACATGCAATGATAATGGTTTCAATAAAAAAAACCCTGATTTGGTTTCAAAAATCCTCTTATTAGTAGCCAAGTTTAGGAAATCTCTGATTCACAGTAATTTTCAAGATTATCTACATGCTAAATTGCAGAGTTGTTTTGGTTTCTTTTTTTTTTTTTTTTTTTGTAAGGCTTAAAACATGTAAGACATCACACAGTATAAAGATCTGGTACTAAAGAACTGGAAATCAGAAGGAGAACACTAAAGGGAAAGCATTGATGAAGGTGACTTTGAAGAGAAACTGGAAGTGCCATCAGGAAACTAATGGTTCACAAGAAGATTTAGTAAGGTTTAAAAAATGGTTCCATACAGCTAGAAGCAAGGACATCTCTATGCAAAAATATTTCAATAATTTAAAGTAAATAAAAACTTGAAGCTCCAGTGCAATTTTGCATGTGGACAAGATCAACTTAAATGAGTGCAGCGTTATATAAAACTGTGATGAAAAGAAAAAAATACTGTGATGAAAAGAACAAACAGTCCTGAATTATGTAAACAGGGCTGAGTTCTGATTTGACACTTTGCTAATGCGCTTGAATGACAGTTAAACAAGCGGATAGGGAAAAGAAGAAGCAGGAGAAGTTTGAAAAGGAAGCCTGGAGTTCAGTTACAGCCATCCTGAGTTTAAATAAATGGTCAAACATTGCAGCAAGATGAGAGACCACTGCACAAAAATAATTGGAATCTGAAATGATTCATGATGTTAACCAGGGGCTAGTGACAGCATCCTTGCAATAAACTGGAGGCACAGGAAGAAGAATATAATATTAAAAACAAAACAAAACAAATAGAAACCCCAATAACATCAACAGAACCACAATGAAGGAATTCTTAAAAAGCCAAAGTTTCAGGAACAGGAACAAAACACTCTATAGCTATGTCTGGACTTACCTGGTGATTCATTGCATCTTATCATCGCAGTCTTTCACTCTGCAGGATAAGGGTTTTGGCACCTGACACATGGAAAACAGCACAGGGAATAATTCATCTTGGCAGATACCTCAGGAGGTCTCTAATCCAACCTGCTGCTCACAGCAGGGTTGACTATGAAGTCTGAGCAGATTACTCAGAGTTTTACACAAGGATGGAGACCCCACAACCCCTCTGGGCCTTCTTCCAACACTGATAAAAATCAAAACATAGAATGTACACCCAGTTAGGGCACACATCTGAAGATAGACAAATGTTCTTTTTTCTCTCATTTATAGGTAACCTGTGTGAAAACTGGCTGACAGACCAAGAATGGTAAGAAATGTCCGCAGATATGTTTAAGAAGAAATCATCAGTGCCTTGAGGAGCATTGCCTGCAAATGACATGGGGGTAGAATAGACTGTAAATAAATGACTAGGATGAAGATGGAGTGAAAGAACTCCCGACAGTGAGTGGACACAGCACATTCAATTGGCTCAGAGCCAGGGAAAGCGGCAAAAGCACCAGAGGAAACCTGAAGTTACAAAAATGAGCAGTGTGGGTTAGAAGGAAAGCAGGAGGCTGGTGCAAATGCAGCACAGACAAGAAACCCTAGTGTTCCTGGCAGGGGAGAAAGACAGAGTTGTTCAAGCTGCTAGAGACAGGAAGGATAAAAGCAAGCTAAGGAGAGAGGGAACATGATTTTCTCATGAGATAAAACTAACCATTAGAGTTAGTAAGATTCTGTGTAAAAATCAAAATGAAAGCAGAACTGAGAAGTCTAGGCTGCGGCCACAGAAGCATGGCTGTGGTCACTAATGTAGGTGCAATTTAGTTCAAGACATCAGACTAGTGAGCCAACAAGACTCACCAATGCTTAAGGAGGGAAGAAGAAAACGAGTAGTGGGGAAGTTCAGTCTAATGAATATGCAGGAGCTGAATGAAAGATACAGTAGTGAAGAAGATGATGAACCCTGCCAGGCTGAGACCTTGCTAGGGGTGAAGAATGAAGCCAGGGCCAGAAGGGGGGTGAAGGGAACAATATGCAACAAACATGTCATGAAGAGGAAGAAAGACACAGGGTGACTTCAAGAGTGGATCAAAAGAAACCTTGATACAGTTGTATCCTGCTCTAAGCATGGCCAAGTATCAGGAACTTTCTGCTGCACAGTATCAAAACCAAGTTAATGCTGATCAGGAAAATGCATCTGTTCTGTGTATCAGCTTTGAGCAAAAGTCTTTACAGAGATACCCTTAAAAATTTATTTTATTGAGCAGTATAGTAACTGTACAGTACAATACACAGTAAGATACAACAGTCTGCTTGGTTTTGTTCTTCACCCTAAATCTTTCCCATCTTTGAGCTGAAATTTTCCCTTCTCCTTATTACCATTTTCACACCTTTACAGGCGCCTTGCACAGCACTGTCTGACACAGGCAGAACATACAAACCCTTGACCAGACTTGGCTCCTGCCTCTGATCTATGGTGCGGTAGCTCAGCCACAGCATCTGTGAACACTGTACACACATGCTGGGGACTTCTCACTCTGAAAGCTGCCCAAGAGAAAAGGACCTGAGAGTGCTGATTGACAGCCGCTGACCATGAGCCAGCTTGTGCCCAGGCAGCCAGAAAGCCAACGGCATCCTGGCCTGTGTCAGCAATAGTGTGGCCAGCAGGGCCAGGGCAGTGATCATTCCCCTGTACTGGCACTGGTGAGGCCGTATCTCAAATCCTGTGTTCAGTTCTGGGCCCCTCGCTACAAGACAGACACTGAGGTGTTGGAGCAGGTCCAGAGAAGGGCAACAAAGCTGGCAAAGAAAGATCTGGAGCACAAGTGTGATGAGGAACGGCTGAGAGAACTGGGGTTGTTTGGTCTGGAGAAGAGAAGGCTCAGGGGGGACCTTACCGCTCTCTACAGCTACCTGAAAGGAGGATGGTGTGAGGTAGGGATCAGTCTCTTCTCTCAAGTAACAAGTGATAGAACAAGAGGTAACAGCCTCAAGCTGCACCACGGGAGGTTTAGATTGGACATTAGGAAAAATTTCTTCACCTAATGGGTGCTAAGGCTTTGGAACAGGCTGCACAGGACAGTGGTGGCACCACTGTCCCTGGAAGCGTTCAAAAACTGCGCAGATGAGGTCATTAGTGACATGCTTTGGTGGCGGACTTGGCACCCCTGAGGTAATGGATGGACTTAGTCTTACAGGTCTTTTCCAACCTAGTTGATTCTACGATTCTCTGATTCAGCCATTGCTGCCCATCCCTGACAGGCTGCCCTGGGCACTCCGCTGCCAGCCCCCAGGCTGGGAGCGGAGCCGCTCTCTGGGCCATGGCCCACAGCAGATCCACCTTCCCCCCTCCACAGGAGCGGAGCGGGTCCCCCTCAGCCACAAACCTCTGGCACTCGGGGCTAACCGGAACTGGCGTCCCGCACCCTGGCGTAAGGCCACTGCAGCCCGAGAACAGCCCGGGGGAGCCCCCAGTTACCTTCCGCCGCGGAGGCCACCGCTTCAGGGCCGACCGCTGCCGCAGCACCAGAGGCCGGCAAAAGGGGGCGTGGCCACGGGGGTGGGCGGGGCACGGCCGGCGGGAGCAGGCGAGGGGTCTGCGGCAGCGCGCCCGCCGCTGCCCCGCATGGCCTGTTGCGGCGCCGCTCCTCGCTGGTAACTACCCTCTCGTTGCAATTAACTGGTGATGATGGCGATGATGATGATGGTTTCCCCTCTCGGGGCTCGCGGAGACGGTGTGAGGGCTGGGGAGCGGGCGCGGAGCCGCGCGGGGGGAACCGTGCATCATCGGAGAGGCTGGAAGCGGGACGGCGGTGCTGTGGGTCTCACGCCTTGCCCGGAGCCCGGGTGGGATAAGGTGCAAACGTGGTGTTCTTCGTGCCGAGCGGGTCGAGCTGGGCCAAACCTCCTCCAATTAGTCGCGGAAGTATAATTAATTTCAGCAGTGGACCCGGCGCTGCACTCCTCGTTCAAGCAAGCCCCGTTTGATCAAGGGTGGTAGAAATCTCTCTTGGGTATGAAGTCTGTTGGAAGTGACTTGGAAACGTGAAGCAGGGCAGAGCAGGGACTGGATGGGATGGAAAAGGTTGGGATGCCGAATTGGAGGCAGTTTTAACATCTCTGTTAGCTGAAAATGGTCTCATTCGGTTGCATTTAGGGACTGATGAGCAGTCTGCATCTGCGTTACACAGATTCTGATCACTCAGCATTGTTTTCTGTGTCAAAAACTGCTCAGCTGATACATTTAACCTGAGTATTTATTTTTTAAACTCCTTTTGGTCCATAGGGTCCCGCTAAGGACAACTTCTTTATAGTGGTAATAGTTTTGAGAATTTCTGAAGGGCATTTCTTTTCCTTCCCTATGGAAATGAAGAAGCTGGTTTGCATGTTGCAGATGACTCTGCTGTTTGTCCCTGCCTGCAAGGGTAACGCTTCCCTACCAGGCTGGGAGCAATCAATGCCCCTCTCTTGCTTCTGCTTTCCTTTGCACATACTCCACTGTGTAAAATGAGTGGACTAGGCAGAGGGAAAAATTTGGATGTCTTTCGTCAAAAGAAACTGCATAAATTAAGTGAAAGGCATGGCTGCAGTGGGTGTAATAGATGTCAGGGGGGAATTATTTACGTGACACACCAAAGCATTTACATTTTTTTTTAATGCAGTCGTCATCCAAGGGTCAATACTGTGCTCAAGTGATTTATCTTATCATTGGCTTTTGTGCTTAGTGGTGAAATTCAAAGCAAAATGTCCTGACAAAGAAATACATGTTACGTGTGCGCCATGTGAAATCATGAGCTCTCCCCCGTTAGGCTGTATGCTCATTTGGGCAGGTCCTCTTGTGTTACTGTCTTTCCGCAGCAGTGATGGTTGCATATCCACCATGGTGTAGCCACGCACTGCATGGTACTCGGGACTGGTGGGACACCTCTTCCCACCCTGGCACCCCTTTTCGTGGGAGGCAGAACAGGGGTGCTTATGCCTGCCTTTGGGTTTGGAGTCGGGTACAACCAGGGTGAGCATTCAGATCTGGGAGCCAAGACACACTCCCAGTTCCCTTGGTCAGTCGTAGGTGCCTGCACTGAAGATGACACTCTGAGGAAGGCTAGAATACCTGAAAGGTACCAGAATTCTCACACTGAAAAAAAGTTTGTATGTGTTCATCCTGTTGACAGTGAAATACTTCGTTGCAGTCTTTCATTGGAGATAAATGTGGAACTTTAGGACTGGCAATAGGGATAACCCAACAAAATCTTGCCAAAATATTTAATCTTTCTTCTCCAAAGTGCTGACTTCAGCAAGGTTAGTAGTTAACATGCACAAAGCTGAGTGTTTGGCGGGAGGGACACTGGGTTGGCACATGTGCTGCAGATGATGGTACTGAGCTTGGGCTTGGCTAGGTCCCTTTTGCCAGGTACCCACTGGCAGGGGTGGTAGAGGAAGCCTTTCCCGCAGTGCTGTCTCCTGGCTCTGCAGTGGTGTACAAGTCAATGCCAAGTAGTATGTGGACCCCAGACTGAAAACCCTACCTGTTGAATACCAGAATGTGATGTAGGCTTCCTCTCGTGAGGAAGTTTTGCATCCTGTACTCTGTGAGTGGGATGAAATTTTGCTCTTACAGGAGCTCCTGGCAAAACTTCTGCAGGCTTCACTGGGGCTGTAATTTTCCTCATTTCAGGTGAGAAGAACAAGGTGTTCTTTGTGTTTGTGAGAGCAAGGTGTATCTTTTTCTGTTTCAGCATAAAAAACAGTTACAAAACCTGTACTTAGTACACCATCTCACTCAAAGGCTTGTGTATGTCTGATGTGACAAGACGCATGGGAGGGACTTTGGCCCACATCCCCAACAGTGTCTGGCATTGATCTGCATTGATGATCTGTCTTGGGTGACTGGTTGGATGGTTCTTCCATCAGCTGCTTCCAAAATTATCCCCTCTATTCCTTTAACAATTTTTAAGACATACTAATTGTGAGTGAGAAGATCAGCAACAGTGACAGTCCAGTAATGGTGTATGCTGTGGATGTTATTCCTGAGTTAGAAGCCAAGATGAAACTCCCTTTCCCACATTACCATATCACATGGTGTTTCCTCACCATTAACCATTTCTGGCTCTTATATCCCATCATCATCTCTACGACAGACCTGCAATTCATCATTTTTTCCATGTGCAATGCACACTTCATGTAGCCCTTGCTAAAAAAATAAGTCCTCAGAAAACTAATGCCCTCCAGTTATCCATGCCAAATCAGAGAAATGAGCAGCAAGGAACCATACGCAGGGCTGTGTTGAGATCTCAAGAAAACTCAGAGATAGATGTCTTCTACTTCTTTGCATGCACAACAAGTGCTATGCTAAATAATCAGACCTATTTATTTATGTATTTATGAATTTATTTATTTTACAGGTAACCTGCAGGTTTTCTCATGAAAATACAATCATTCATCAGAAATTACAGTCTCTTCCTTGCTGTTATAGTCTATTCCTTGATGGTTTTGAAGGCTGGATAAAAAAGTACCAATTGTAACAGTGTGGGTTAACAAAATGGAATGATTTTCATCAAGAAGAAGCTAGGACCATGCTGCTAGTCCTCCTACTGACCTTTAGTATTGGCAACACAGGGAGCACACAACTGGAAAATTCACAAATTGGTAACATCATTACAAGGTGGACTTGAGGGATGGATTTCTAAATTGACGGTGGACTCTGCAAAGAAAAGAATCTACTTTCATTCTCTCAGTATTTTGCTTTTTTCAGGCACAAACTGTGCTGCCTTTGGGCAGAAACCCTCTGGAGAGTGGCCTCAACTCTTGGGAGCCCTGAAGTTCATCCTGCTACATACGGGCTTAGCAGAGCCTGAGTGGATGCTCAGTGGTAGGGAGGGGAATACTCCTTGTGTAAACTTCTGCAATCTGTAGGCTTCTTCTATTCCTTCCTACCCTACCTAGTAACCTAGTGACCCGTAGTATTTACAGTGCATTCATTTCCTTCTCAGGAGAAGACAACTATTCCAATTTCCTTCTTTCTCATGGGAAGATAGGTAGTCCAGCACTTTGAATAAACCTAATTTTTTTTTTTAATTTGTTTTCGTTATATTTAACCTGTTTTCATTGTGATCATTCTTATACTTATTTTTTTAGAGTTTTATTCTGAATCAATATCCACATATTTCCCTAGTTTAAAATTTCTGTATCTGTGTTGATTTTCATTATGGAATCTTCAATATTTATTCTTCCTTTCCTGTTGTGGTATTTTAGCACTAGTAGACCTTTATTTGACTGTGATTGGATGCCCTTGAGGATTACTGTTTCAGGAAGCCACTGAAGTTGTTTCGTATGGTTTTTTGCTTTAAAGAAAATCTCAGACTAAGGTCAGCACATTTCATTTTGCTCTTGCAAGCCCATATCCTGCAGGAAGTGGACTGTTTTAGCTCATATGTATGAACAAAGTAAACATCTCTGCTTTTACATCAGAATTTTCCTTTCTGTAGTGCTGCATTTTCATGTAACTCACTGAGCATGGGATTTGTGTAGATGAACACCAGAGGTCCCTTCCAACCAACCTATCCATGCTCCTTCCTTCTCAACCTGTTCTAACTGGGAACCACAGGATGCAAAAGCGTGGTTAAAACTCTAGTGTCCAAGTATTTGGGACAGCAGAGTGGCAGCACATGTCTTTTCACATCACACTTAAATCAGCAAATCCAAAAGTTAATTGGAAAAGGAGATCAGCATCTTTCTGGAATTGTTTTCCCCAAAGATAATGCCCTGTAAAACTGCAGTAAAAAAATATTTGTTTCAGAGACCTGAGTATTTTCACGAAGTGTTTTTGTTCCTGTAAGCAGAAATAGCTGTATTTCTTGGAAAAGTGGAATTTTCTTTCCTCGTTACAGTTCCTGTAACCGTGCTGTTATGTTGCCTTGAAATGAAAGGGGTTTTGTTAACTTTTTACCAATGCTTGTTGCCATGTTGGGATTGAATTGCCTACCCCTTTCAGGGCAGAAAAAAAAATGAACAGAAGTTTGATTTTCTTGCATGTACAGGTAAAAGGGAGGCAGTGTGCTGGGGAAAAGTAGAACTGAGTGAAAAAAAAATCATTGGGGAAAAAAGCCAGAGTCATTGGGGGTTTTTTTGTTGGTTTGGGTTTCTTTAATACTAGTTTGTTATGGTTATTATGTTAAATAACAAGGAAAAAACCAAGCCTCACTCTGTTCTTAAGCAGAAGTCTCAAGCTGAATCACTGAAGACATACATTAAAATAGTATCTTTAGAAACAACTTCTTTTTTCCACAATTATGTAAAGATACATGGGAACATTCTCTAACTTTTTATATAAACAAGTTTCTGAATGACTTCAAAGAGTTGTAAGTATAATTTTTTCTTCTACTGCTTATGGGAAGAACTCAAAAGGGGAGATTTCAGTCTAAATCATAGACAGACGCTTCTTTGCTTTTACAAGACCATAAATAATTTATGCCATATATAAAAATCTTCTTAGAAATTATTCAACCTTTACCCTACTTTTAAACTTGAAAGCATCTATACTCCTAAATGTCAGCAAACTTTTCTAGCATCTATGCTCTATTGTTTTGTATACATTCCTTGCTTGCCTGACATTCTGTAAAGAGTAAATATATGTAAGCATAATATTCAGTTTGTGAGATTATTGCAATGAAGTATTGGTAATAAACTCTTGAAAACATCACTGGCTCCTATTAGTTAGCTTTGACAGACTATTTTTCTCTTCTCCTCTATATGTTTGCTGTCTTTATGTAGAGGCAGATGTCATGACTTGCTCCTCAGTTTTGTCACCTGCTTATCCAGGCCAAGGTTTTTAAAATAAAACATAGATTTCCGATTATCCAGTTTAAGACATGAAGAAAATAGAGCAGTCTTTGGAAAGTGTTGAGCAGCTACTGTCAGAAAGCTCTACTGTACTCCTTAGGGTCCCAGGGAGGAGGATGCTTCCAGGCTTTCTGGAAGACCTGCAGACTAGAAGTTTATGGAAGTCCTTGGGTTCTGGATCTGAGAGTTCACCTGGCTCCATTCAGGGTTAGGGAAAACAGCAAAGGCCAGCCATCAGAAGGGGAAATAGCTTGCATTATATTTTGCAGGCACAGTGGGGTTACTTGCATATTAGTGACTTGATCAGCTTGGCTTTAAGAAGGAGCATTAATCAGAGCTGTGATTAACACAGGAAGCAATGAGCAACAATGTCAGAACATTTATTTTTGCTTATGAATTAAAATGAAGTAGTTAGTGCATTCTTGAAAAAAACAAACTTAGTTTCTTGTAACAGCTCTATTTTAAAATACTCACTTTGCCATTCTCATGTGCCATAAGCAGGCTTTCCCATCAGCTTGGATCCTGCTCATCGGGGAGATCCTCACTGACTGCTTACCGATGTTGTAAGTGTAGGCAGAGTAACTCTTAGCTTGGATGATCTCCCTTTGCTAAAAGCACCCCAAATCAGAGGAAAGCATCCTCTTCATCAGGTATCAAAAGCTAGATGCCTTGTCAAGATGGCTGGTGGGGTTGCTCCCCTGAAGAAGCCATCTCTGAGTGTGGGGACAGGCTCCCCTCTACCTGGTGGGACAGACCTTTGGTGCCATCAAGTCATAAGCCTGGGGGCATCTGCTGTGTGTGAAAAGATAACATAGGCATTACACGGATAGATGATGTGAGTTACAATGGGGCAGAGGTAATAACACTGTGTTGCTCCCTGATGAGCTGGGGTCATCAGCCGCTGAAGGTCTCCCATGCTCATGAGAGTGTGTTTCTCAGAACCAACACCAACCACAAGCACTTTAAAAAGCAGCTGTATTTCAATATGCATACCAGTAGGAAGACTGATATTTGCAAAAGCTGTTGGGTTTTATGTAGTACAGGAGGTGTCAATGTGCACAGGGCATTTGGGACAAATAATTAAAAAAAGCATGTCCTACAGAAAGAAACTAACATTTTGCACATTTTGCTTCCTGATGGTGGTAAATGTTTTACAGGCTAAGGCGGTAATCAGTTTCTTTATTTTTATACTGCAAACAAGTTCTTATATTGTCTGTTTGTCCCAGAGAGATTGCTAGGTCAGAAAAAGATATCAAAGGAGAGAGTTCTTAGAAAATGACAAAAGGATTTATAGGTAATCAGAGAAGGAAAATGTCCTTACTAAAGGTCCTGTAGGACCACCTTCAATCTCCTGTAAGTAACAGGATGACTGATGCATTTTACATCTAATTTCTAGTATCAGAAGGAATCAAAATATTTGTTAGTACTAATCTGTTTTGGGTTTTTTTAAAAAGAAATACCACCCTTCCCCTGTCTTGTTTTCATTTGGGGTTTCATTCAGTTAAGCTTTGATACACCAGTGAGCCCCAGTATTTTAATGTGGATGCTTCAGACATGGATGAGAAAACAATTTGTCAGGCCAATTTGAAAGCAGCCTGTGGGTGAGTATTGGCTTTTTACACTGATGTTCAGGTAACCGCAGCTGCCCTTGCTGCAAAGCTGCAAGTGCCCAAGCATTCACCTTTGTCTGAAGCTCTCATTTGCATCCCAGTGTCCCGACTTCATCCACATCTACTTTTACAATTACATGGCCCATGTAGATAGGAAGAGGAAGGACTGAATGACTGCCCAATGGTTAGACAGCTTTTTCAAACCATGGGAGAGCTCTCTCAGATACATATATATATATAAAATATGCCCTGTGTGGGTTGTTGTGGGGGTTTTTTTGTTTGTTTGTTTTGGGGTTTGGGTTTTTTGTTTTGTTTTGTTTTGTTGGTTTTTTTTTTAATAGGAGTAGAATCCGTCAGTCAGCAGCAGCTCAGCTGCTACCAGCATTTAAGCTGTCTTCTGTAAACGAACTCAAGTATTTCTCCACTACTCTGCCTTCACTGTCTACATGCCCTTAGTTAAATGGTTTTGTGCAACCAATGAAAACCAGAAGTCCTAGGAGATGCAAGAGAGGTATCCTTTTAGGCTGTCACCACCATGTACCTGCCATGTATTTATCCTCTCATCCTTCCTCTTGGAGCCTTTCTTGTGGTGGGATTTGAGGACTCTCCTGTGTTGGCTCTGGTGCACAGAACTCATGCAGTGGCATGTCTCAGTAATTTTGGACAGAAGCATACAGTCTTTGCTTGCATGCTGACTTTGCACGGGCAGGTAGCAAGACCTGCTAAAAAGATGGCCTCTAGTAAGAGCTGGGGTTTGTGGCTGCAGATACCTGTGTGCTGGGAAGGAAGACCACAATGCTCTGTGGGGAGGCTGCAGAGCAGCTGGTGCAAGGGATCTTAACAAATGCATAGTAATTTCCCTCTCATTCATCAGTCAACATCTTTTGCAGTCATTGCTGGAACATACCCTTGGGCATAGCAGCACAGTTCACATGCCAGCTGTCCTCACAGGGCCTCATTCATGCGGCTGTGGCCAGAAATGCACTTGCCAAAGGTGTCCCTGAGCCTTAAGAAGAGGAAGCCCATAGTACTGATATGTCACTGGGATGTGGAAATACACTTGTTTTTAAACCGAAAGGTACCAGCTCTTTAGCCATGGAGGAAACAGAGGTTACAACATGTAGCTGAAACTACAGAGGAAATGTAAACAGGCTGAACTAAACCTGCTCTTTGCAAAGGCATCTGCAAGCTCTCTTGTTTAAATGTGATTTACAAGTCAGATCCTGCAGCATGAAGTCTAGGGTGAACTTGCAATATCAGTGTGCTGCACAGGAACACAGTGGGTCTTATTTTTTTGTGAAATGACTCAGAAGATTGGTTTGTAGGGGATCATTGCAGGACAACAGAGCCACCCCCAGTTTTTCTTCCTCTTTATGTTGCAATTGCAGAAACAGTTCATGTGCTGAGAGGGACCAGGCAAACTGGTGGAATTTTCTTCATTGATATATCTTTGCCTGGCTTTGCTATGGCTTGGCTGTCTAGTGATTCTGACAGCTAAAACTGGTGTTTCATTACACGCTACTCAGTCGCGTAATATGAAATGCTGTGAAGAACGTAGATACTTTCCACACTAATGCTTAGAAAAGGATTTAGAGATACTGTCATGTAGGAAACTCATTGCTGCTCATGTGAAACTTGTAACTCACAAGTGGGAAAAGGCAAAGAAATGCCTGAAGGAGCATTAAACCAGCCAAAGCAAGTTTAACCAGCAGGCAGACTGCTCCTGCCACTCATGACCCTAAACCGTCTTTCCTTTGAGCTATTTGGTGGTTTGTGCTGATCTTTCATCTCTGCCTCATTCCGCCTCTCCTGTGTGCCTATCCTTCAGTCCTGGCTAGCAAAGGGGGTGGAATAAAAACTGAACGTGCTTTTGCTTTCTTCTTCCCTCTACCCTTAGCAGCTCTCTGAATGCTGGTGGTAGAGCAAACCTTCTGTCTATCTATCCTTCATATCTGGTTTCTCTTACCTCCCTCTATGTCTCATCCGTGGGAGTGCATGCTCTTTGTGTAAGCGTTCTTTCTTATCCTCTGTCTTTCTTCATTCCTGGAACTACAGTGCCCAGAGGTTCCAGAAGCTATTTTAGAAACCACCCCTAGGAACAAAGAAGACACAAAGATGAAAAGGGAAAAAAAGCTGAGAACTCAGAAACATTCTGGAAGAAAAATCCCCAGCTGCATTACCTCTTCCTCTATGCAAAATTGAGGTGTGGGGAAAGGTCATTTCTGGCCAGTACTTTGCAGTGACTGAGGCCTTTTTCATCCTTGAGCAGTAATGTGGCTCATTATACCTGGCGCTGAGTTTTGGGATGGACTCCATGGCCTGTCTGTACGTATTGCTCATGGTAGTGATTGCCAGGTGTTTCTTTGCCACTTGCTTTGGTGGGAACATGCCCAGAAGAGCAGGATTGGCAATCCTGATGCCACCAATAAGCACACACACACACAAAATACAGTTGTGGAGTTTTAATTTCTAGTGGTGAATCTTCCATCTCTCTGTATTCCCTCAAAGGTCTTTCACTTCAAGCAGTCAGCAAAACTATTGTTTTCTCTTTTACAATGTATGCCTTCTGTATGATCGCTAAATTAACTACCCAATAGAGGGGATTCCTGACCATATTTTAGTTTTTTAGCTTTGTTGTTTTTTAACATGTTAGCTAAACATAATGTTTGCTAAAACTTACCCAGGTTGCCTCAAACTTTTGCTCAGGTGTGCAAAGCCTCACCGTCTTCGCCACCATTACTGTCAAAGCCTGGCTACTGCTCTATATAGACTTTTAGAACTGGAACGTGTCTTTGGATGAATACCCTTCAGTTGCCTTACAAAGCACATCCATATCTTTTCAACCTTATCCCAGCTGAACTCCCAAGAGGTGTCAATGCCAAGAACTAGGACAGGAAGGCATCTGACCAGTAAGATGGAAAAAAAAAATGCAAGGAAAAGCTTGGGTTTGCTTATTTGAGATGAGCAAAGCTGATACTGAAAACATGCAGGAATAGTAACTGGGATTATGTGGGGCTTGGTCTGATGCAGAATTACAGCCAAGACCATCTGTATCAGGGTGCATGATTGCTAGGAGGCAGAGAGGGACAGAAATGTCTCCCCCTTCCCAAGCTTTTTTCCCTCACGTTAGTTTACATATGTCATGGAAGGGATTCATCCCAAATGCAAGCTCTGACTTGGAGGTTTTCTTAATCACCATGTAAAAACATTACTGAGACTAGATTTGCCAGGAAAGAGGGTGGCCTTGTACTTTTTCCTTTTCCAAAAATGGAGATGTACCAGATAAGAATTTTACAGATTCAGGACCTTTGTGGAAAGACTGATGTCAGATACCTCTGTGTTTAATTTCCACCTAAAAAAACCAGACCACCCTATCTTTTTTTTGTCTTCCCACATCTTCAGTCAATGCAGGATATGTTCTGAGTGAAAAGCTGTCAGCCAGCGCAGCACATGGTCAGCCTAGTGCTGGCTTTCATCCTTCACCCACAGGGAGGGTGGTGAGTCCCCGTGATGCAGAGCCAGAAGAAGGGCTGGCTCTGCAAATACAACCACGGCAAGATTGGAAACAAAACCCCCTCAATTTGGGCATTTGATCTCCAGATTCTGTACGGAGACATTTTTTTTTGGATGTTCTGCAGAAAAACAGCAAGTTCCTCCTGGGGAAGGTGAACTTCCCCTCCCAGCAGGGAACTAATAACTGCTTGTAAGGGTTTCTGAGCAGCAGTTTCTGCGCAGAATTTCAGACCGCTGACCCCAGGCTTGGAAAATGCCAGCAGGAGGCTGCAAAAAGAATAGGGGCTTCTCAACTGGATATGAACTGAGTACCATATTATGAAGAATGCTGTCAGAAGAGCACTGATGAGGGCAGAACAAGCAGAAACTGCTAGAGCTGGTGAGGAAATGGCAAGAGATAGAGGGAGAAAGATAAAAAATATAGAATATGTGCAAAGGGAAAGTGAGAGAATAAAGGGAAACGTGGGAAAAAAAAGGAAGAGATACAGAAATATAATTTTTAAAGAAGCTGAATAAAAGAAAAAAATAATGTAAAATAAGCTAAAAGCAAAGCAAACAGCCTGGGAGGTTAAAATTTCCAACATTTAAAAAGATATAAAACCAACACACAGTGATAGACTATTCAAGAAGGTATGCATGCGAGTGAGCCTGCATGCACATGACATTTTGATCAGTCCTCCATTTCCATCTGGATCTAAAGGAAATTGAAATATTTCTTTTTCTTGGCAAAGAACTGCCTGTGGGGAATTTGTCTGGGAGAGCAGCTTCATCTGTAGCTGTGGGATTTTTTTCCTGCCATTGCACCAGTTTGCAGCAAGAAGACAGGTACTAGAAATGCTAGCACTGGGATGGTGGTGCCTGGGTTCCCAGCAGAAGTGCTTCATCTTTGCTGTAACAGGCACCTTGGGTGCGTGGTGGAGCTCTGCACCCATGTAGTTGGCAGGGGAGGGGGTCTGGGGAAGCCCGTTCTTATACTGTGCCAAAGTCACCTACTTACAGTTTGCTCACCAAACATCAAGTGAGACTGAGTTGGTGAGTGTAACAGATAAATGAGAAGGTTGGTTAACTATGAGACAGCTTCTGCCAGATCCATATTCTCAAAAATCATGACTTTATTTCCATCCAGCTTTGCAAAAACAGCTGTCATAATAATTATAATTAAAAATAAAATGTTTTTCCATCTGTTCCTTCATGCTTTTTACTCCTGTAAGCCTCTGTCCAGCTGAGCCACCAACATCATATTTTCATACTCTACTCCCGTCATAAAGATTAAATATTTTCTGAAAGAAAACCAGCACAAAAGCTAGGAAACAGGTTTGGGGCTGAGTCTGGGCCTAACCAAGACTCTGGTTTTCACAGGAATGAGAAAGAAAAAACCAAGGAGGTGTGCATCCTTCTGTCGCTGCAGTCAGGCTTGAGGGCTAGCTGAGAGTCATGGCCAGCCCATCAGTGAACAGTGGCTGGGCTTTCCAACCTTTTCTTCTCTCTCCTCCACCAAGTAAAACCTAACATTAGCTCATGCACTGTAATTAATATTTCACTAGTACTCCCCATTGCAGCAAATGGCTGGTTCTGCTCAATAATTCATGGCTGGGCGTAGCCTATTAAATTTGTAGTGGGGTGTACACTTTCCTGTTATTTATTTATCATTGCTTTCATTTTACAGGGTCTTTTTTTCCCTGCTATTTCATTTTTCACTTAAATACCTCTCCTTCAAAGTTCAGACTGCTTGCAGGAAATTAATCTTGCTCCTTACACCTTTTAAGTAAGGCTAAGCTCTTACTGCAAGGGCCTGGGCCATAAGGAAGACTTTCAGACACACAGCCACTTCAGTGCAGGAGAACTCTTTGAAGCAAATGACTTTGGGAATTTGGTACCAAGTCTGACAGCCCAAAGTTCATCCATGGCCTCAGAGCTGTTTGCTTTTTGTTTCATAGGGATGTTCGGCAGCTTCTGCTGTGGGAAAAACCTGCTTCAGGACCAGCAGTTGATCATTACCCCGTCTCCTCCTCTGCCAGCAGGCACTGTTTACTCCTAGACCCCTGAACATATATTTTGGGGAATGTAAATCTTTCTAGGCTGATTGTAGGTTGTACCCTCTGCTAAGAAGTGATCTTTTTCTTTGCTTTGTGGAAACAGTCTACTCATAGCTTATTTGATCTCTGTGGCTCATCTTGATTGCTAAATAACATGGCTTGACAGTGAAACTGAATACAGATTTCCTTAGAAGACTCTAAGGCAGTGTTCAAGAGCCAAGAATTTGGAAACTATGAGCTGCACAAGCATGTAAAATCATAAACCAGTCTCCCAACTTAGGTTGAACAGGACCTTATGCTCCTGATCATTCTTCAAAGAAGAGGGTGAGGTTTGGAGAGCCACTGCTTCTCAGAATGACCTCACCAGACCCATGCTTTTCAGAACAAGAGAACTCTTTGTACATTCTTCTATCTCCAGATGTGCCAATATACAAATCTGGATGACCTTCCCTACTCAAGTGTCAATACCTTGTTGCTGATTCACACCCAGCTCTGCTGTGTGGCAAGTTTCCCTTCATTTTCTTCCCACCTATGTAGGTATGGGCCATCATCCTCCTCCATACTACCTCCTTCCTCCTCCTCTTGCTCCATGCAGCAGCTATGCAGGGCACTGCTGGGAATGATGATAGCAGAGGTCCATGGGGCATGAAGGGTGGTGGTTGCATGGGGGTTGGTGGTCCCACATCTCAGGGAGGGAGAAGAAAGTGGTGGACTCCAGCTGGAGGTGAAGCTCTGCAGGGATAGGTCTGCACCAGTCCTTCCTGCATGGACAGACTGAGACAAACAGTGGGATGCTCTTGTTGCACCAACAAGTATTTCACGATATCATGATTCCACCAGAAAAGCCCCAGTATCCAAGTTGTGACAAGTTAAATGTGATCACCCACTATTGCTTTGCATTCTCAAGGCTTCTTCTGGCAGATGTAATGTGGGAAGAAAACAGTGTAAAAGGTGTTATTTTCACAGGCATTCTGCAAAGCCCACAGTCTTTAGTATTCTCTCTCCTGCAGGCATCACATGTGGCACTTCAGGATACATTGCTAACATAGTCCCAGCATCTGGTCAAATTACCTCCCCTGACCTGAGCACATGCCATCAGAGTAAGGACTCCTGCTTCACAGGGACTCATTTACCTTTCAATAGCATTTAAGTTCCAAGTTCAGAAAGGAGGCGGGCATTTCAGTTCCTAAATCCCTAGTGGCTAGAAGAAGAGTCACTGTCTTTAAGAGGAGCAACAACAGGGTCATACAGAATAAAGATGTTATTCAGATCACATCAAAGTATAGTAGAAATTAGATAGGGTCCTATGTACTTACATAAGAGCAAGATATTTGTTTGAATGAGGTAACTTTTAAATATTTTCCATTTTTATTTGCCCTAATTTTTCATGGACCAGAAGGTTCCCCTCAAAGGGTTCATTTAAAATTGTGCTTTCATTATAACAAAGATACTTTGCAGAGTCCACAGGAAGCTTCCACTGTCAGCTTGGAAGATGTGTGCTGCTATCCCTGCTCTGCTCCCCACCATGGCCTTTCCATCCTGTGTATGTTCTTGGATAGAGGACATGTCCACAATCCTTGACAACTCATGACTGTATCAACAGTGGCAAGGAAGGCATTGTGTTATATGAATGTGATTCTGTGAAATAATGGCTTTTGGAGAAACTCATTTTCTGAAGTAGAAGCAGGCTGCAAGAAGGGAAAGGCCTTGGGAGACTGCAGTGGGCGAACGCAAGAGCCAAGAGGTGATCGTGCCAGAACAGGCCACCACAGGAATATCCTTCCCTAGTTCCACAGAGAAACTGTTCACCTATAGCAGACCCCAACTCCCTTCTCATTTGGGGATCCCTGTATACCCTCTCTCAGCTGCCAGAACACAGTGCTGCCAAGATGCTGCTGTACCTCTTCTGAGACAGATGCCCCAGTTCCTCCCAGTATAATTCCCATTCATTAGTGGAAACAGGGTCAATGGTTTCCACAGGCTTTTTGGGTTGCTGCTTACCTTGCTAAGCAATATCTGAGTCTGATGATGGGAGAAAGTTGGCAGTCACCACCCTTACTAAGGCTCTCCATGGCACCCGAGGGTGAAGGGGAGGAAGGTAGGAGCCTGTTGGCAGGCAAGGAGGTGGGAGTGAACTCGCACTGCTGCTTGGAGCTGTGGGGCTGACACAAAGGCAGAGGAGAGCCGAGGCTGTGGGAGAGGAGGAGAAAAGTGGTGGAAGGGTTTGAAGTCCACAGTTGACACAGTCTGGCTGACCTGTAGTGAAGCTTGGCTGCATTGCATGGGCAGCAGGATGAGAGTGTCAGCCAGGCAAAGGGTACGTGGAAAGAACAGGCATGGGCAATAAAAGGCAAGGCTTTTGAAGTGTTTTAGTGGTGACAACACAGGGGAAAAGATTGGTTTTGATCTGTTCAGCTGTGGCTCAGGGGCATAGTCTTTTTATAATTATAGTCCTCCCTCTGTGAGTGATTAGACACAGTGCATGCTAATATATGGTGCTTAATTTGTAGACAATTATTTCAGCTGTTTCCTAATGTCTTTGCCCTCCCCTTCTGTAACTCTTCTGCCTTTCACGCAAGTAGGTCACAAAGTAGCTGCATTGGGATTTTGGCTCTAAGACTGAAGCTTATTAATAAATAAGTCAAGTGTATTATTTTTCTAATGCAGGACAGTAATGGACATTTAACTCAGTACCACAGTATGTCCTACTGTAACACTAGCCTGTTGCTAACCGTAAGCATACTTTATTGTAAAATAGAAGGTATTTATATTGAAGAGTTACGATTCAACACACTTCTAGGAAATCGATACTATAATGACTGCCTGCAGTATCCTGCCCCATGTAAGAAATTGCATTTGAGAGATCATTGTCACATAATCACATATAGTCAGCATTACCACAAACAAACTTCACAGAGGTACAAGTTAACCAAGTACAGGTAGGAGTTAACTGTTGCACCCTACCAGTTAAATGTATTTCAGTGCTGCCCAATAGTCATAGAATCACGAAGTGCTTTGGGTTGGAAAAGGCCTTAAATATCATCTAGTTCCAAACCCTCTGCCACTAGACCAGATTGCTCAAAGCCCCATCCAGCCTGGCCTTGAACACTTGCAGGATTGGGCAGCCACAGCTTCTCAGTTGTGAAGAACTTCTTCCTGATATCTAATTTAAATCTCCCCTCTGTCATTTTAAAGCCATTCCCCCTTGTTCTATCTCTATGTGTCCTTGTAAAAAGTTCCTCTCCAGATTTCTTGTCAGGTTCTCCAAGCACTGGAAGGTGCCCTAAGGTCTCCCTGAGCCTTCTCTTTTCCAGGCTGAACAACCCCAACTCTCTCAGCCTGTCTTCATTGGAGAGATGCTCCAGCCCTCTGAGCATCTTTGTGGGACCTTCCTCTGGACTCGCTCCAACAGGTCCTTTTCCTTATAAAATTGTTGTCTGTGTGATGCTTCAAGGATGCACAGTGCAGAATTTAAATAGGGTTTGTTATAACAGGGCTTCAGCTGGGGTTGTGTGTAAAGACTACTTAGCAGTGTTTGATGAGACAGCATTATTAGGTATACACAGTGACATCCCAGTAGATCTTGAAATAGGGCAGAAAAAGGCAAAGGAAATCATGGTTCCTATGGTAAATCTATCAAAATCTTTTGTTTATACTTGCCTTATAAATTCATCATACTTTAAATCTCATCCTCGCTGTCCTTGTATTTCTAAGCTTATTTGAGCCCTCTTTTAGCATAGCTGGTGCCTATTGGTATGAATCAGTGCTGTGTACTTATGACACAGTATTGAACTAAATCTAAGTGACACGAATATAAAATATCATACTCTAAGATGGAAAATCTGAGTCCCCCACCTATCTTCTGCATAAACTACAATAACTCAAGAAAGGATGTTAAGAGTGCTTAGCAAACATCTCTTATAAGGAAAACCCCACCCTTAGTTTTCCTGTGCAAGATGTTGGATTTAAGGCCTGCAACCATCTGGTGTCCTCTTTCCTATCTCAGAAAAGGTATTGCAGCATTTAGGGAGATGTGGAGAGCAACAGAAATAATTAAGGATTTCAAAAGGTCTGTAAGAAAAAAAGTTGGTGCAAGCATCAGGCTGGTGTTACATATCCTAGAAAACAAAGAAGAGGAGCTGTGACAGGGTCTATCAGATAATGAAATACCATAGGGGAGGTATTTTTCAAATAGAATGAAGTCATAAAAAAATACCTGTAACGTGTTTAACAAAATTACAAATTTTGTTTTGTAAAAAACCAAAAAAATCAGCCAACAAAACCCCCCAAAACAAAAACAAACAAACAAACAAAAACCAAGAAAACCCACCCACAGGAAAAAAAGAAACAACCAAAAGAAACCAAACAGTAAAAAATTGCAGATTTCAGTGTAATTCTGAATACAGCGAATGCACATGTGCTTCAAGGATGGATCTCAACTATGGAGATTTATTCATAAGATCATGAAAAAACTCTCTACATCAGTATGTAGCTGATGGTCCAGCTGGTCTGATGAATTGTGAGTGGCAGCTTCTTCATTAAAGCCATTCAGTTTGGTCATTTTTCCAGCTGCCTGTTTTCAGAGGTAAAAGTCAGAACAGAAGTTGTTACAAAAGCTGAAGGAGGATTTTTCAGCTTGAGGAAAGAGGTGGAAATTTTGCTGTTAAGGCAGGACATTTCCTAAAATCCCCATGGGGTTGATGAATCACTTTCATCTATTAATGTTGTGTTTTCAGTTCTGCAAATGCTGTATCATCAGGGTTAAAAGAGAACGAATATCTGCACCCATCAAGTACTTTTATGCTTTACCCGCAGTGTAGCTGGGAAAAGTATCCTTGAAATCAGTGTCAGTTGTGAGGCTGCATGAGGAGCACTGTGTCCTGAGGCTCCCCTGTACAAGAAAGGCTTTGACAAACTGTAGAAAGCCACCAGGATGTTCATTGGCTGGAGCACATGAGATCCGAGAAGAGCTGGAGAGGGCTGGACTTGTTCAGCCTGGAGAAGAGAGGGCTGAGAGGGATCTTCTTGGTGTCTAACACATACCTAATTGGGGCTTATAGAGAAGATGGAGGCAGCCTTTTGTCAGACATGCATACTGAGAATAAAAAGGTCACAAGTTGCATCAAGGGAAATTCCAGCTGCATCTAAGGAAAAAGCATTTTCACAGCGAGGACACTCAAATGTTGGCAGAGGCTTCCCAGAGATGCTTGAGGGTCTCCATCCCTGAAGACACTGCCCCAAGCACTCCAACTTGACTTTGCAGGCAGCCCTGTGCTGAGCATAGGGTGGGACTGAAGACCTTGTTATGCAAGTTTAAAACATGGTGCTCCTATCACCAGGGAGAGAAGGCGTTATGTGCGTGTGTGCACATGCTTAGTGAGAAAGAACAGAACCAAAGAGGGGTAAAACTAAGAGGAAGCAGTCACAACAGTGAAGCTATTGTAGGAGTGGTGAGGTAGACTAGGTAGGTAGTAGTAGAGGCAGACCAGAATTTCCTTATAAAGACAAAATCTATTTCACTTCCTTCTCTGGGCTCACTCTTGGGCTTTCAGTGTTGGGCTTGACTAGCTGCTTTGCAGAAAAGGAGTATCTTCCTAGTGACGCCGCAACCTTTCGACATACTGCTTTGTAGTTACCCAACCTACAAGAAGCTTGGTTTTTATTCTGTTGGTTTCTGTCTCTGTTGGATTTGCAGGGGTTGAGCTGTTGCTCTGGCAGTTTGGACCCACCGCTTGAACCCAGGAGGTAAGACCATAACACCTGCTGTTTCTATGGCAAGCTGCCCTTACGGGGCGTACAAGCAGCTTAACTGCACAGGAAACTGTGGTCACCGTAAAAAAGCAGTGCAGGCTCTGTACTAGCATAAAGCACTTTCCAGTTGTCTTGTGCATGACATTTCTACTGACCTCCAGAAAAGTGTTTGATGTATTTATTTGGGCAGAGTGGTCTTTAACTGAGTAGAGTGGTAATCTGAATTTGCATCGGTTTGGCAGGGTGTGATGATGTAGGAAACCATTATATAGATTACAGAGTGGATCCCTGTAAGAAGGTGATTGTGATGCCAGTGCTGAAAAACACAGATTCATAAAGCTAATGTATTTTGGTCTGTAGTGTTTATAATATACTCTGCTGACTGTTAAGACATTTATACTAGACTTTTATAAATGTAATTTTACTCTGAAGACAACAAATAAAACTGATTCATGATGGAGCCTGATTGCAGTAAGGACTTCTGCTTTAAAAACAATAGTATGGGGTGGTCCTGGCATTGAATTTGGCTCTTAAGATCTTGACTGTTGGACTTGGTCAGACCTGTCCCTTTGTCTTCTTTGAGATTTCTGCTGAGACTGTGGATGATCTGTAACTTGTAAATGTCTGCAGACATTTTAGATTGCTATATTGTGAACAGGAGCCTTTGGGCAGAACATTTTGCTCTGTAAGAACAGTAGACTTGCTGTTTTTGTCAGATAGTGTTTTCCTCAGCGCATGGATTTGGTTTGAACACTATCTGTACAACTCACCCTTAAGCCTGTGAGCAGCTTGACTTTTGAAGCAAATGGGACCTCAGGTCTTTGTAGCCGAAGTCACAGACAACATCAGCCGTCACTGCTGCAGGTGTAAAGTTAAAATCTCTAGCAAATGGAGGTTAGATTGTGCCATCAGGAGTGCAGATGGGTGCTCAGCAGATGGCTGATTGTCTTGATAAAAGCAGATCACACCCCGAAACCTCTCATGTAAAGGAACTCCAGCATGCATCGCTTTCCTCCCCTTTTGCTTGTCACGCAGGAGCATTTCGCCCTTGTAAAATGGGGCCAGAGGGCCTTCAGAGGGTCAGGACTGGGCTGGGGAAGCTCTGCTGAGTGGACAGGAGATGTGGAAACCCCCTGCTTTCCTGTGGTGGGAAACTGTTGCGGGGAGATGCAAGGGCCCTGGGGGACTGGGAGGTACCTGCCTACTTGCTGGTAGCAAGAGCTGGGATTTCTGCTTCAGTCCTGACTGTGAGGTCCAGATTTACTGAGCTGAGAAGCTGAAGGCAATGCTCATGCAATAGGTCAAAAGAGCTTTTTGTATGTTACTGATTTTGAATCTGCTTCCTCAACTGAAACCAAATAAGGGTTTGGACTGAATACTGTTATGGTTATAAAATGTTTGAGAGTCTTTATTAAAGTCACTGCACTTAAGTAAGTCTAGTGGTGTTGCTTCTCTCTCCCTGTTCACAGAACCTAATGTGTACTCCATCATGTTTTATTATGCTACCATTTTTTTTAATCCCATTTCCTTCTGATTTCAGTTAAAAATCAGCTGTGTAGAATGGAGCAGAGCTATCTACTTGATAGAATCATACAGTAAAAGTCATCATCATATGTTTTTTTAAAGTACAAAAGAGGATGAGTAAAGGGGAAGGAAAGAGACGAGGAAGATAGGAGAGTACAGTGCATTCAGAAATGAGCTGATTTGCATACTCTTAGCCCTTCCATGAAAAAGAGCAGACTGCAGTGAAATGCTGACACAAACCAAAATATTTCACAAAATTAAAAATACTTACTAATAAAAAAAGGGAACAGTATTTAGATGCTGCAAGATGGAGCAGAGGGCTTTGCATTGGTCACTCTGTGCATCTTCAAAGTTATTAAAGGAGAAAGCTGTAGGACAGGAAATAAATCGCTGCTGCTGGGTGAGATAAGTGGGGTGTCCCAGATATGGAGGCAGCAGTCATGGGAGGGTGCTGAAAACTCCTACTGAAATCAGTGAAGAGCCCTGCAAAACTGAGGACAGAATACAACTCCTGGCATGAGAGCAACAGCAACAGATTCATAAATCTAGGTGGAGTCAGTCAAATGCAAACGTGCATTTGTACCTAAAAATAATATATCCACCTCCTCTTTACAGCTGGAACATGTTTTTAGTGTTTTCCATGCACAGAGGAACTGTTTTCCTGCTAATGACCTGGAAACACAGGTCATGTTCTCCTTTTCTTGTATTAGATACCAGGCTTTCACAGGACATTTGGGACTGAGTCAGTACTTCATGACCTTATGCCACGGGGCTGCAGTGTTATGACTGCCTCACAGGAATAGGAAGAGAGCCTTTTTATCTGCTTGCCCAGGGTTTTGTGTCCTATCTGTCACTCCAGTCATGATGGGGCAGGGGTGGGGTAGCTCCTCATACCTGTGTCCAAAGCAGCCCTGTAGATGATCTCTTTCCCCACCTTAGTGAAGGTGGAACTGGGTAGAGCAGGGCTTTCCTTGCCAAATAGGACATCTGCTCATTGACTGAAGCTGTTTGTCAATTCAGGTTGGTTTGAAAAACAACTTTGGACCCAAAAAAAAAAAAAAAAAAAAAAAAAAAAAAAGGAGAAAGAAAAAAAAATAACTGGAAAGCATCTCAGAATAAAAATTTTCATTTTTCTATGGAAAAATGTTTTCACTTTAAATCTGGCTTGTGTTCTGAAAGGAATAGAAAATATAAGTGACCCAACAAAAAAGGTAGTGTACTGGATCAATTTGTTCTTTCTAAAGAAAAATTCTACAGACTCTGATTGAAAAATAATATGTGTATGTATAGACTCTCCCTGGTAGGATGTATCTGACAGATAAAAGACACATAAGGAGAGTATTTATGGATTCACCACTCTGCTTCTTCAGTATCTTCATTTCCTTGAAGGATTAGCATTCTCTGCCACTGAGTGGAATATTGGAAAGAGCTCTCTACTTCTCTACAAATCCTGTGGATTTTCCCTTCCCAAGCCCTGTTGACTCATATTTAATTTAAGACTTGGGCATTGCACTGACATATAAGATCCTTTATAAAATGGAACATTAAGAAAATAACTTATGGGCATCACCATGTTGCTTTCTGAATGGTGATAAATGTCTTTTCTCTGTTTCTTCAAATTGTGTATGAAATATGTGAAGTACAACAGCTTAATAATTCCAGTGCCTGCATACACAGTGAGATTATACTGTTGTAGCATTTTAAAATGCCTATAAGACAAAGATTGTAATTTATTGTGAGTCTTTACCGTGTACCAGAGAGGAACTATTTACCATAATCTCAGAAAGACTCCTGTCTGTGTTTTGTATGCTGATTTAAACAGCAAGATCCCACTCAGATTGAAGGCACTGTAACAGAGGTTACACATCGCGAATAGAGCCAAGTGCGTTTCTGTCTACTTTAGGATTTAAAATTTAGCTCATCATCTTTGAGGAAGTTAGAAAAATCTTTTATCCATGTATATATCTATAGCTATTTAAATGCAGAAATAATTGTACCACTACGTGCACAACTTGAAAAAGGAACTTTTTATTATGAAACACCTCAAAACACCTGTTTTTATTATGAAACACCTCAAAGATACTGCAATTTGTGCTTCTTAAATTATTTTCAAAGTTGTTGTGTACGAAAAGCATCTAATTGATACATGGTTCAAAACCTGATGGTATTTGCTGATGCTGTCAGTCATGGTGTGTAGCTGCCTAGCTGAATAACTCATCAGCAAGCAAGTTTTTAGCTTTCATCTTACTCCATTAGGAGAAAAATACTTCTCACAAGAAAATGTCCACACAATCTGCCTGGAAGCTGTAACACCAGACAAGCGTAAAGGACATGGATGGTACTGTTTGTCTAAGATGGCTGGATACCCTAAAGCCATCAGTGCAAATTATCACTGCCCCGAACTGGCAGTAAGACTGGGGAAATTTAGTGTCAATGATACTGTCCTACTTTGCTGTGGGTGCTAGTGCGGGGATGCAAGCACATTATTTTGATCAGAATTGTAAAAATAACAACAGATAATAATAAATATACGAGAAAGAAGCATGATGATGATAGTAATATGGTGAGAATATAAAATTAATTAGGAGAAACACTCTTCAGGATTATGCAAAAGAATATATTCAGGTGACTGCCAATAAGGTGGCTTTGCCTCTTGCATTTTAGTAGAAGTTTTTTGCTGATGCGCACAGGATGAAACTTTAAAATTGAGGAACTTTTAGGCTGCACTGTTGCAGTTACAGCATTGATTCTTCTTTCAACATGAGATCCACTGAATAATTTCTCTTTTTCTCACCACTTAGTGAGAACAAAATGACAAAAATGTGTCTCCAGAAGGAAAATACGTATCTGAGCCTAACTCATAAATCTTCTCTTTTCTTGTCTCCTCCTCTGCCCTTCCATACTGCAGAAAACCAGCTGACTGAGACACATCATTTGAACAGAAATTCATATAGATGTATGGTCTTAAGTATGGGACATTATGAGAGAAAGGTAGGGGGAAATATTTCTGTGGAGGAATATCCTATCAGGGATATTCTGATGAGTCGCCAGGAATGAGAACGGACCCAAAGGTGAAAGAAGTATGGGACAAAGATTGACTATACTCCAGATACTCCCTTTTTTCTGTCCTGCAAGATGCTTCTGATCTATCCCAAGAGTTTCTGCACAATTCTGAGGTCGCTTCTCTTATTCCTGCCTGCTGGTAGCATTGTCCGGGGCAGGCTGTGTGTTTGGAGAGAATTGGTGGTGGTACCTCTTTAATACCAGTGAGGAAGGAAAGGCTAATGCAGAAAAGAGCTGGGGAAATATTCGCCAACCCTTACAGGAAGCTGGACATTCAGAAATTAAATTGGTGAATGAGATAAGAAAGAGAAAATGAACTGGAGCTTAGAGCTCTCATAAAGTAAAAGGCAGAGTTTTCTGTGCAGAGGGGTCCTATGCTGCCCCACGCAACTCTAGCAGCTACATTTTGCAACAGTGAGGGCCTCTTGTTTCAGAAAAAATAAAGGAGTTTGAAGAGAAGATAGCAGAACAGACGGGAAAATTTCTGTACAACAGGGACACGCTTGCAGTCCTTTATCTGATCACTCTTCAACAGCTAGAGAAGCTCTGGAATTATTAACAAAGTACTAGTGTGTTAAAATAAAGCTCTGATGGTAGAAATTGAGTAAATATGAGTAATTTATTCAACTTTTTCAGCACCAAACTTGCAGTTACCTTGATGATTTAAATATGTGTTTGTGAAATGTAATGTTGCCCCATGAAATTCACTTTTTTGCTTTGGGAAAAGGTACAACTTTATGTCTAGCTGTAAAGTGTGGTTTCACATCTTCAAGGTTTTCATTGCCTTGTGCGCAGTAAAGCTTAAACACCAGAGAAGTAGAGGAAAACATGAAACAAGGTAACTACTTAATAACAGTCTTGGAAACCTTGAGGTTTTAATGGCTTTGCCATTTATTATTTATATTGCGTGGTGAGTGCACACTTTGCCAAGCAATGTACAACCAGGCAGCTTCTCAGATTATGGCTTCAAAATCTAAAGAGATAAAAGGACATCAATATTGCTGTGTTTCAATTTAGAAGTAACATTCAGGTTTGAGATTATTATAGTTCTTCCTTTATATTTCAGACTGAAAATAGTTTGTTATTAGGTCTTTTAAAACATCGCTGCGATAGTAGGGTGTTCTTAGGATAAGGTCAAATAAAAGGACACTTAAAGGCATGGCTGTAATGTATTGGTTTGAAAATGACAGCAGGAAAGGGAGTACTTCGTAGAGGCTCTTTTGCTATCAGTTTGGTATGATTGTCAGCAGCTTAGATGAGACCATTTTCCCATTTTTACATTAACCTGAAACTCAACAGTCTTCCGGGGAGGAAGGAGTGCATTTGCACAACTTTATTTTTGCTTTTGCAATAGCAGGTTAATGCTGTTTGGCAAAAAAGAATGAAGTATCACTTCCAGGCAATGTGTAATCCGGATGTCCTGATGCCATCTGAAGTTCAGCCTGTCTCAAACAGTGTTTTATTTTCCTTATGAATTTTTATTACCTTCCGTTTCTTTCTGGTTGGCAGTTTCACTGTCTTTCTTGCTCTGACCCATGGAGCTGTCTTCCCCTCCTCAGCGTCCTGCCTCCACATCTGAGCATGTGCCGGCTTTCATCTTGTTCTCTCTAAGGAACTTGAATTCTTTCAGTGATCTCTGATAACATGAAGTTCAAGATCCTTCCTCCCAGCTGCTGCTGACCTTCAAAATCTCATCTGTGCTGAGAGCTAAGCTGTTTGTATTTGTTCCTTCTCAAACTCCCCTCTCCCCTGCTCAGCTTTTCACATTGCTTTTTGCTGTACATGTCTGTGATCAAAGCCATTGTCTGGTTCTTATCGACTGATTTTCCCTTGGCTCCTTTCTCAGCTTTGCAACAGCTATTCCCTTCAAATAAGCTATTTCAGCTCATTCATATTGCCCATCTTCTCCACATATTCTCCTTTGCCATCCTCTGCATTTTTTTCTCTGTATCTGTCTTGTCATACTGATTTTGAAAATGATTTGGAGCAGAGCAGCGCAATTTATGCTTACAGTGCTTGTGGGTTATCAGTAATTAAACTATTTATCCAGGACTATTGGATGCCCTCTTGGTAGGATGCCCTCTTGATAGGATGGCCAAGGTATTTTCAATTTGCATTGAGGTCAGTGAAGTGCTTAATGTGTTTGGCCCCTGGAAGCAAATGAATCTGCTCTTGGCTGATAAAATCAGAAAGAAAATATTGGACATGACCTCCTCCACCATTGTCTAGAAGCATTTTACATTTCTGTGTGCCTAAATATCATCATTTACTTTTAATGATTTAAGGAAAATGAGCAGTTTATGTACTGAAAAGTAGCTTTTTGAAAATGGATTTGTTACTTTTTAGTGTGTGTTGCTAAAGCTTTGGGCTTTAACTCTCTTGATTTCTGTCTGGTTTGTTTTTACTACCTGAACAATTTAAAAAATAATAGCATTTTTGAATTGTGAATAGCTCTAAAACCTTTAATCTGAAAATTCTGATTTTGATTAATTGAGTGGAATATGGATTTTCTTGATGATGGTGTGAGATTTTCATGTGTCCAGGTGCATTTTAGGGAATCCACATGTTGCAAAAAAACATAGCTTGCAACGTTGAGAGATTGATAGTGAGGAATTAGAGGCAGGAAAGATACCAGGATGAAGATGGAAGACTATGGACCTAATTTTACCCTAGTATACATTACCCACATTACTAGTGGATCACAGGGATTTTTTCAGGTAATCCTTGGAAGAAAGGTGGTTAGAACCACTTGTAGTATTATATTAGTATTTCAGCAGCAGTCACCAGCTTGGTTGTGCTGAAAACTGCACATGGGTTCTCTTGCCCCAGAGCAACTGCATTATGGATTATACTGCATTTCTGTACTTATGAGGGTTCAAGTGAATGAACTGATTTTTCTCTGGAAGCTGTCCTCACCCTAAAACCACAGTGATAAGGCAGAAAAAGGGTACATGATACTGCAGGGAGCCAGCAGACAAAAAGCTAAACACACAGATTGTCTTCAGGCTGTTTCAGAGCCATGTCTGTAGTGGTTCTCACAGATACAAGGAATCAATGCTTGAGTTCAGGAGAGCATTAAATCTGAAGCCCAGATAGGCTGTATACAACTCTGTGTCTCTGTAGAGAGCTAGAGCACATCTATAATTTTTTACATTATCCATGTATATCCTTCTATAAAGTTTGGAATCCAAGCCTCCAGGATGCAATGCTTGTTTTAGCCTAGGAATGAGTTATTTCAGATATTTGTTTTTCCTCATTTGAACACTGTAGCTACAGCAACCACTTTCCAGGACCAACTCAGGTTTCCATTCTATTCTACTTAAATAGTTGCTTGGTTAATTAATTCTTAAAGAGACATAGGACACTAGAGTCATTCTCACAAATATAGAATAATAGATAGTTCATCTCATTAACAGTATCCTCATGAATAGATGCAAGGGAGAGTAGGTGCATGAAAAAGCAGAGGGGTATAATGTGTATTTTCTGGCAGTGTATTAAATGATGGGATGAATGGATGTAACCTTTCCCTTTCTGTTAATTAAGAAAGGTGTGTAGAAAGGGAAAATCTAATCCTTCCTCCTGTTTTATATCTTTTACGAGAGGAAAGGCAGGAAAACTTCCAGCCACCCATTCCTAAAGTGCCATCCTATCTCAGGCACTAACTTAGGTACCTTGAGAGGAAAGTCCCTAAATGCTCCCTGTAGCCAGGAAGAGAAGTAGTCCTCAAGGAAGCCTGACCTGGTTGCTCTGAACACGCTGTGAAGGATCTTCTCTCCATTTATCCATCCATCCATGCATCCATCCATCCCATAAAGGTAACCAGCTTCTCATTAGGCGCGCAAAGGTAGGCAGTGCAAATATCCTGGTGCAAATAATGGATGGCTCCAGCCCAGAGGCCAGGGGGCAGACAGAGCTGCTGCTTCTTTGCCTGCGCTGCTGGAGAAGCACAACGTGAACTGTGCTTTCAAAAGGGGAATAACAAGAATGAGGCATGGTTTTATCCACTTTCCCCATAAGACACAAAAGGTAGCAGATATAGGATTTAATTCCAATTAAATTAGCATTTAAACAAAAAACTATTGGGATTTGAGCAGGGCCTCCAAAACAACAGGAGGAACATGGATTTGTATCACATGTATGCAAGATTTTACCCCTTCACTTGATTTTAGGATGCAGAGAAGAGCTGGGCTTTCAGCTATGGGGAGCTGCTCTGAGACTTTGAAAATCCAGTTGAAACCCTCTCTTTTTCATCACAGCTTTAAACCCCAAAAGACACCAAATAAAACCAAGTGCTTTCTTCTTGCAGACCTGCCACTCAGAGAAATAAGAAATGGCAACAACTGCACACTTCTCAGAGGAGGAGATGGCGGAGCTACAAGAGGCTTTCAGCAAAGTCGGTGGGTACAGCAAACAGGAAACACTGCAGAAGTGTGAAGCCATGGCAAGCTCTTTTCTCATGTACTGATTGGCCATAAGGAAACGGTCATTCACTCCAGTGCTGATCTGCTTTAACACAGAGACCACAGAAAATACTTTTCCTGCCATTACAGGCCTCCTAGATGAAACCACATCAGCATGCTGCAGAGCAATGGCTTCTTACCAGAGACAGATGGCAGGGCAATGAGTGTCTTATGAAATAACCTCCAAAGCTGTACAGAAAACCATGGTGGAAATACTCTCATGTGTTTTCCTAAGAATATTGTTTATTCCTGACAAAGTATTTGGAAAGCAGAAAGTTTTTATTTTAGTGGAAATTGCTTACTTTGAGGAGGGAGAGTCTGGAGAGGACAAATGTGCAAATGGCCACAAAATTTGTAATCCCTTTACTATGACCTTTTAAGCCACATATATTTTTAAAGTGTGAGTTTCCTTTCCAAGACTTTAAAGGTCTCATCTGATTTGTCTCCTTTGAAGTCATGCAGATGATCACTGTCTACCCAGATTCTAAGAAAAGGTCCTTGTACCTCTCACAGTTCACTTAACTTTTATTAGCAGATCTGTCAGCCTCGCTGGATTATGTATTAATCAGTTGTCCTTGCTGTTTCAGGTGACAGTTGTTTGATTTCTGAGCACACAGTAGTCCAGGCTGGCAATCTTAAACATGTGGTTGCTGTGTGCCACATACACCTGATGCACTGACAGGGCAAATGCTGGAAGGAAGCTCTCGTTCCTCTCCCAGACATTTCCTTCTCCAAGTCCAGACCCTTTTGTTATATGACTTCAGAAATGGATAGGATGCTTTTTTGCAATCCGCATTGATCTGTGCTACTGATACTGAGAGACAAGTGCCTTTTTGCAGCATGCAATGAGCAACTCACTCTGCAACTTAACACTCAGGAAATTATTAACACATGCTTTGAAATCACCTCAGCCTCTGGGCTGGGGGAAAAGAATCTGCAGCACAAGAAACACACAGATATATAAAATACAAATATAAATATGTAAGCATAAAAGCCTATATATGTACATAATCATGTACATAACCATAGCTTTTTAACAAAAACTCTCCATGCAGTAGATTCAGTTTTCTTTTTTATCTGTGGAGATTTACACAAACTGGCAAAGAAAGGACTATTTAACCTGTATTGGTGATCTTCTCATAAGATCCTACCCCGGATCTTGCAGCTGGCTCAGCAGGATTATCTGTTTAGCACCATCTCAGAGAAATGCACAACTTTTTATTTTAAGGATGACCATATGCACTTCCAAACTTCTAAACTCATGACTTCTGATGATATTGGAAACAGACCAAAATCACGTTATACCTATGAATATATGCATGCGTAAGGTGGGACTTTGTACAGCATGAATTCCATTTTCTTTAGCTGTTCTGTAGACAGGATACTCCCTCTTTAAATTATGTTTGTCTATATGTAACCTCAGAAAGTAATTACATGCATCTAAACCTAGCTTTGTTAAGGTATTGCTATATGTCTAAAACATATATAAATTCATCACTGTCGGTTTTTGTTTGTTAAATGGTGATAGTAATTTTTTCTTGGGTGGGAATGACAGAACAGTGGTTGAAAATACTGGGTTTCGGGATAACAAATTTTTATATATAATGTACCTTTCCCCAGGTAAAATAAATGCAACAGCCTTTTTGTTTGTACATTTCATTGGGCTGATATAGAATATAAATGTTTGCTTGAATCTTTGCAGATGTCAGTGGGAACGGCTTCATCCATACCAATGATTTAACAGACGTGTTGAAAGCAGCCAATCTCTCTCTCCCAGGATATAAAGCCAGAGAACTCATTCAGAATTTGACAACCACAGGGGATGGCAGGATCAGTTTTGACGAATTTATTTCAGTAAGTAAGATGCCATGCAGGATACTCAAGATGCTCCCTAGGGCACATCAGAGGCACAAGCGCAGGGTCTCATGGGCATCTAGCTTGTCTAAGGAGTCCCATCACTGGAAAAGATGAAAGAAAGAGGTAACCCAACTAGAAATCCTTCAATTAACTGGGACAAGTTACATGAACACAGCTGCTTATTGAACATACTTCATATCTTTCAGTTTGGTTGATTTAGCTGGATGAAGTTTTACAGTTATGAGTTGAAAAAGGTTTATGTTCTGGCTAAATGGTTGTCGTGGTTTAAGCCCAGCCGGTAACCCAGAACCACGCAGCCACTCGCTCACTCTCCCCCTTCTTCCCCTCACCAGCTTCTGGAGGTATGGGGAGAAGAATGGAAAGAGTGTAACTCCCACTGGTTGAGATAAGAACAGTCCAGTAACTAAGGTATAACACAAACCGCTGCTGCTACCACCAATAATAATAATGATAAGGCAAATAACAAGGGAAGAGAATACAAACGCTCACCATACACTGACCGATACCCAGCCCAACCGAGCAGTGATCTAACCCTTCCGGGTGACTGCCCCTAGTTTATATTCTGGGCATGACATGCTGTGGTATGGAATACCTCTTTGGCTAGTATGGGTCAGGTGTCCTGTCTTTGCTTCCTCCTGGCTTCCTCTCTTCCATGGCAGAGCATGAGACTCAGAAAGTCCTTGGTCAGAGTAAACATTACTGAGCAGTAACTAAAAACATCAGTGTTATCAGTGCTGTTGCCAGGCTGAAAGTCAAAAACACAGCACTGCACCAGCTACTAAGAAGGAGAAAAATGACTGCTACTGCTGAACACAGGGCAATGGTTACAAAAACTTTCATCAGATTGAAACTGAAAACCTTGTGGGGCATTTTTCTCTTCTTTTTCTGGCCTGAACTGGGGTAAAACCAAATGCTAAAATAGTAGAATTTCTCTCGGGATGGAGAAGTAGATTTTTGCTTGTCCTTTCTTCAAACCAAAACTGTTAAAGGCCCTCCTCCTGTACATTTTAGCTCCATGGTTTCATACCATATACATTTCTGTTGCTCAGCTGATCTTTGTTTGCATAGAACATAGAAGTTTTGTATGATCTGCCACAGCAGATACACAGATTTTACACAGAAACCCACTGGATGATACACAAGCTGTGCTTCCCTATGTATGAAGCAGAGAGGACCTGTCTCATGGCCCAAGAGCAAATTGATTTAACTTGGTTTAATTCTATGAAATTTTATAAATGACTCTCGTGTTTGACAGATTTTCCAAAACTTGAAGAGTGACGATGTTGCTAAGTCATTCCGAAAGCAAATCAACAAAAAGGAGGGGATCTGTGCTATCGGTGGGACATCCGAGCAGTCCAGTGCTGGCACACAGCACTCTTACTCAGGTAGGTACAGCTGACCTACACTGACAGCTATTAGGAACAAGTATGCTGTGGTAGTGATTCACATTATTCAGATTACCCTTAGCTATTGTATTGTTACCCGTCTCCCCTATATCCACTTCTGATATGATCCTCATATGGCCATCACTACCCATTACTGCTACCTCTGATGGTTATTGCTTGAGCAGAGTTATAGAGAGGAAATAAAGGTCATGTTGGGGGTGAGGGGAGCACACCATCATAAATGCTTCCAAGGTCTCCACCCACCTGAGCACAGACGACACTTTTGAGTTACTGGAGCCCCTGCAAATGCTGCTGGTACAGGGTGGCCCTGTTGGACTATAGGGAACATTTGCCCACTACCCTCTGAATACTCTTTGGGATAGTCCAATCCTGGCCAGGCTCTTCTAGATATTTAACATATGGAGGGTGTAATATACAATACAGTATTCACTATTTAAACTTATTTGAAGTTACGTGGGATTTTGATTTAGCAAAATGATACAACAATGCATTAAAATTGTGGTGCAACTTACCAACTCTGCTTAGCAGAGCATAGCAGCTGCAACATATAGTTGAATCACATGAACTTCATTACCAGTCTCTATAATACACCTGTTCTCATGGCACCAAGCAACCCCAGTCAGTGGGAGGGAATATGGAAGGAGTATTAACCAACTCAAGCTCATTGCTGTCTTCAGCTCATTTGCCTGTCTTCTCAGAGAATTCTTCCCTTGTAGGAGTTTATTGATCAGTCAGACTGATCAACAAACTCCTCCAATCACACTGGTGGGTGAGTCTTCTACCCCAGAAGTTCTGCCTTTGTAAATGAAATGATGGTAAAAGTATAGCAACAGCAGACTGATTGATTTGATGTTGTGTTCACAGAGGAAGAAAAGTATGCCTTTGTCAACTGGATTAATAAAGCCCTTGAGAAGGACCCTGACTGCAAGCATGTGGTCCCGATGAATCCAGAAACAGATGATCTCTTCCAGGCAGTTGGTGATGGCATAGTGCTTTGGTAAATAATACCTATCTTTCTCACAACTGGGAACCATGAGTCTGCAGAAACTCACATCTCTGCTTAATGGGAAGCTGCTGACCTTACATTAGATCATGAATCTTCGCAGATTCAGGGCCTTAATAACGCTAGGGGGTTTTCCTTCTTTTATCTTCAAAAATATAAAGCTTCTTTTATGTTAAAGGAGAGTTTCTCCTTTCCTGTGGGCCCTTGCAATAAGATGAATTCAGTGAAATTTGAGGAGTTACTTGGGTTTATTTTTGTGCAAGAACTTTTGGGGGTTCACACAAAGAAGCAAAAGATAGTGAGTGCTTTCACAGAAATTTTCTGCACAATAAACTTCTCACACAACTTCACCTTGTGTCATTCTTTGCCTCACACCTATAGAACAACCTGCACGTGACCCAGAAGAATTTCTTGCATGCATGCCTGTGTGTACCTGGGAAAACAGAGGCTATCTATATTTGCTCAGTAACACTCCAACACTTTGACTTGTCCTACAGCATAGTGATAAAAGATGTATCTGTATTTTGTGTCCACATATCTAGTAGTGTATTTCTTGTTGTTTCTTCTTTTATTTCCAGTAAGATGATCAATTTCTCAGTGCCAGATACCATTGATGAGAGAACAATCAACAAAAAGAAACTCACACCCTTCACAATACAGGTACTAAAATACAACAAGATTCTTTGCTTTTCCCCTTAGGATGCTTTGATAAAATCACTTAGCACAAAAGCTGGAGATACCATGGTCCTGCCCAACACAATCAAAGTTTTTTGTGGCAAAGTGGAATGGTCAGGTCCACATCCTAAAACCATGAAGATTTATATTTCCTTTTCTTTCCAAACATATGAGCAATCTGACTAAACAAACTGTGTTTGTGTTTGCACTTATCCCAATGTATTATGTTTACCAGTTCACACAGCAATGTGTAGAGATATATTTTTATATGAACAGCACCTATATATCTGGATACAGAATATAAATAGATATATGGAAGAGATACAAAGCTAACCCAGTTTAGCCCTCAGCTACTCTGATTTGATGGAACATTAGCCAGGCTCAAGTAAGCTCAGAAGCCATTAAATTGGATTTTTATGCCGTATACCACATTTTTCAGTTCTAATCATTTTGGTCAGCAGCATAGCTTAGTGATGCAGCTCAGATCGATCCCTGTCACACATAGACATGATTTGATCAATAAAGCTTCCACTTTAACTTAACCCTTTTAGAGCTCTCTGGTGGAGAAAAGGTAATTAATTGGAAATGCTCCAATATTTCTACCTTATGAGAATATACACTATGTCTCTCTCTGCATTTTGTATCTAATCAAATCTCTGTCATGCCAGTGGTGATGAAATTCATGTGAAAAATTGCAGATCTGTGTGATAAATTGTATTTTCCAGGCTTCGTTGCCCACTCTACTTGCCCTGTGCTTACCAAGTCACCTTTCTGAATAGTGCAGACCAGATTTTCTTATACCGTTTTTTATAAATAGGGAAGAAATGGCAAAGGAACATAATGTTCCTGAAACATCACTTTCTTTCTGCCCCTCACTGTGAATGATAGAATCCCTCCACTTCCACTGGACGCTCCCAAACCAGGACTCCATGCTCCAAAATTCATAAAGAAGATATCCAGACTTGATCAGCTCAGACCTTGGCTGAATGTCAAGGTTAAAAACCCAGCAGCTTCATCCATACCGATTCCTATGACATACGCTGTTTATACACATTGCTAGCTAGCAACTTATTTCTATCTTAGGTATTAGGTCTTTTGCATAGTGCTTAGAGAGATGAGCCTGGAATATCTGATGGCTGACTGGGTTGCAGCTCCCTTATTTCTCCATGTGTGCAAGACAGAGGTCGATAGCTTGCCCCATGCTAAAGCTAAATCTGCACTTGAACATCTGCTTGCGCATTACCTGTAGGGTGAGCCTGGCTTTGATAACCAGGACTGAGCCCAGACATCTCTGTGAACACAGATGAGCTCCAATGCCTTGTGACATGGTGTCTTTCACCTTTGCCAAAGAGCTCCTTTCCATCTTCAAGTTGGAACCTGGAACTTTCAGTACTTAAAGGGAGCTTATAAGAAAGATGGGGACAAACTTTTTAGCAGGGCCTGTTGTGATAGGACAAGGGTAATGCTTTTGAACTAAAAGAGGGTAGATTAGGACTAGATAGAAGGAAGAAACTTTTGACAATGAGGGTGGAGAAACACTGGCAAGGGTTGCCCAGAGAAGTGGTGGCTGCACCATCCCTGGAGACATTCAAGGCCAGGTCTGTCAGGGCTTTGAGCAACCTGACCTAGCTGAATATGTCCCTGTTTATTTCAGGGGGGTTGGACTAGGTGACCTTTGAATGTCCTTTCCAACCCAAACCGTTCTATGATTCTGTGTTTCTATGATTCTGTGATTCTGTGTACATAAATGCCTTCACAGTGAAGCTACTTGTTCATTTCACTGGCTTTTTCTGTCCTCCCTTCCTATATCCTCAGTTCTCCAGTTGCTGCATCATTCAGAAGTTCTCTTGTTTCCCTAGGAAAATCTGAACCTGGCCCTGAACTCTGCTTCAGCCATTGGGTGCCATGTTGTTAACATTGGAGCTGAAGACTTAAAAGAAGGGAAACCTTACCTGGTGTTGGGTCTTTTATGGCAAGTCATTAAAATTGGACTCTTTGCTGACATAGAGATCAGCAGGAATGAAGGTATGTATGGCTCTTCATTTCAGTGCTCTACTGTTATCACTGAACAGCCTTTAGAATAAAGCTCTTTTAAAAAAAAATCTTGATTTAACTTTTTCTTCAAGCATTTTTTGCCTGTCTACTTGCATGCTCTAATTTCCCTTGCTCTTCACAAGTTCCAGTACTCCAAAGTCCAAGGGTATGTGTAGGCTTGTATGTGCAGAGCGAGTTTCATTCTCATTGGGTCAGGAATGATGGTCTACACCCAGGTGTATTGGTGTTTTGGCATTAAATCTGGGATAAGGAAATGCTACACTACATTTAGAAAGCCTTGCTCTTTTCTTGCTCTTGATTGTCAAATATCTCCTTTTTCTTTATGAAATCAGAATTATAGGATCACAGACTAATTTAGGCTAGAAGGAGTCTCGGGAGGTCCACCCTGGAGGTCTTCTGGTTCAGCCATCCAGCCACCTACTTCAAGCAGTACCATCTCAAGGTTAAGTGACGTTGCTCAGGGCCTTTTCCAGTTCTCCCTGGGCAGCCTATTCCAGAGACTAACCACTCTTGTGAATTTTTTTCCTTACATCTAGTTGGAATTTCCTTTCCTGCACCTTGTGACTGCAACTTCTCATTCTTTTGCTGTGCATGCTGGGAAAATGCATTTTTGGCCCCTCTGTTGTTGGAGATAATATTTATTCCTTCTCAGACCTCTTTCCAGGCTAAACAAACTTAGTTTTCTCATCTTCTCATATATCATGTACTGCAGCTGAACCATCTTGGTTTCTCTCCACTAAACTCGCTGCAGTTTGTCAATGCCTCTTTTGTACTGGGAAGCCCCAGACTGGACACAGCACTCCAGTTGTGTCTTACCAATGCCAGATTTCTCTGTGAAATATTTTCAGTGTGAGGCTGTGATTATGTACATGCAATTCACATGGCACCTTACCTCACTGCTTTGTTTCCTCCACCTCTTGATAGTCCGCACAACCAACTGTGACACTGCTTTCCTCCAGTTCCAGTGCAGGTGTTACCTTCATTGCTTCACCCCTAGCACATGTCTATCCCTTCTACAGCCAAAGCTACCAGTTCCCATTCCTTCATAGGTAGCCATACCCTGCTTAAAAGCTATTTTTCCATTTATAGTATTTTCTCCTTCACTTCTCATCTCAGATTTAATTTTGTCAAGGTAGAGAAGCCAAGATAATTTTGATTTCTTTTCAGGTTCTGTCTTGTCCTGATAGCCCTTCTCTGCAACTGTTCCAAGTGAAACTCCCCTTTCTTGACTATGGGACCCTGTATTTCCAATGAGCTCTCACAAGCACATGGCATCAAGGCAGTAATACATCTCAACCTCTATGGGAAATACCTGGCATGCAGTAATATCATGTTTGGGTTTCCCCTGGCCATATCACATGCTGGCTCAGAGTAGCTCAGAAGACATCTAATATGCTCAAGTTGCTCTCATCTTCTGTTCATAGAAGCTTTTACCTAATAGCAGTTATTTATTTTAACTCCCTAGTGAATGTCTTTGAACATGGCACTACTAAACTACATTCCATTTTTTATTACTGTCATCTTGTTCTTTCTGTCTGATTTCCTGATCATCCTCTATATTGACTATGCCACCTAGTGAATATCATCATCAAACTTTTAGCATGTTGCTAGTGTATGTGCCAAGGTAATTGATGCAAAAAAGATTAAAACATTACTCCAAAAATCAATCTATGATCCACCTCCACAAGAATCCTTCTTTCACCCTACTTCAGTGTTAATGTTTCTCTCTTCATAAAATACATCATCCACTTCCAAATGCTTTTATTATCCCCTTCGGGTTCAGTTTAACCCCATAGTACCCTGTATCAAATTATATGTGGAACTCTAGACATAGTTTCCTTACTGTAGCAAGTCCATATTTCTTTCAAGGAATCCTGCATTTATGAGGGCTGATCCTTCCCTCCTGCATCTTTCTCCTTTTATGAACATAACTACTATGCTAATACTTTATATAAATAGGATCTCTTCTCCAGTTGACAGATGAGTTAACCCTACTGGCCCATGAGCTCATGAAGTTATGTGCAAGTTCTTCAGAATACCTGTGTGGATCCAGTTTCAGTGTAAACGCACCTGAGATTTCATCTAAGCTGCAAAAACTCTGTGTCCATTTTTACATTCCTGTCTTGCCACTATACTCAATATCACTGCATCCAGCTCTGGATCCCTCAGCACAGAAAATATGTCGAACTGTTGCAGTGGGTCCAGAAGAGAGCAACAGAAATGTTCAGAAGGCTGAAGCACCTCTCCGTGAGAAAAGGCTGAGAGTTGGGGCTCTTCAGTCAGTAGAAGAGAAGGCTTCAGGGAGACTTCAGCAGCCTGAAGTACTTAAAGGGGGCTTATGAGAAAGATGGGGACAAACATTTTAGCACAGTCTGTTGTGATAGGACAAGGGCAATGGTTATGAAATAAAAGAGGGTAGATTTAGACTAGATATAAGGAAGAAATTTTTTACAGTGAGGGAGCTGAAATACTGGAACAGCTTTCAAAGAGAGGTGGTTGATGTGCCATCACTGGAAGTGTTCAAGGTCAGGTTGGATAGGGCTCTTAGCAACCTGATCTAGCTGAAGATGTCCCTGTTCATTACAGGAGGGTTGGACTAGATGACCTTTAAAGGTTCATTCCAACCCAAACTATTCTACAATTCTATGATTGTCTTTTAATTAAGATCTGAGGCAAGGAAACAGGGTAGTTCTCAGACCACACTGAATTTGATTTGAGTTTCTATTTGATCCACTACTAGATCCACAACTAACAGCCTTGTCCCCATTTTATTGATGAAACCCTTTTCCTCTTTATGTCCTCTGTTATGCTAACTTAGCTTGAATTTTGACAACACTTTTGTCCCTTGCTTTTAGAAACGGGGGTAGCAAAATTTGAGAGAAAATATACATTCTTCTGTATAAGTATTCACAACATCATTATTTTTCTCTTTTTTCCCTGCTTAGCCTTGATTGCTCTTCTGAGAGAAGGAGAGAGCCTGGAGGATCTGATGAAATTGTCTCCAGAGGAACTGCTGCTGAGATGGGCAAACTATCACCTGGAGAATGCAGGATGCAACAAAGTCAGCAACTTCAGCTCAGACATCAAGGTATGAGAAACACTGACCAACAATAGCAAACCAGCAGCTCCACATCCAAATCCCTCTTCTCCAGACAGGGATTGTTCACTGAACCAATCCAAGCAGCTGAGACTGCTCTGCCAAATACATGGGGCCAGGCAAATAAAACCATTTTAGTGTGGTTTACCTTTCTGCTTAGTAGTATTCCCCTTCCTCCTGACCTCAAAGCCCCAGCACACCACATGCCTAGGAAAGAAATGGCTGCTGGTTCTGAACACAGTGTATGGACTCTACTGCTGTATTTTCAGTTCCCTGCCTCTATTGCTTTCCTTCCTAAAAGTCCTTAAATGCCTCTTGACCTGGCTTTAGTTTGTAAAAGTTAGACCTTTCCCAGACATGTAACTAGGTGTAGAAGAAGAGGATGGAGATCTTCCAATTCCTCCACTTGATCTTTCCTTCAGTACAGCACCTGGGTTATGTGCTCCTGTGTCCCAATCTTTGCTATATCCCTGCACGTGCTCACCTCCACATTTTAATTCAGTGGGACTATTCAAAATAATATAGCTAGATAGGGAGGCACTTGCAAGGATGGGTCTGTAGTCCATGCAGCATATGTCATGTACTTGGGACTTCATGGGCTTGTGAGTGCAAATTTCAGCAGAGCTTTTTCCGTAGGACCTTTTTTCTTCCTAGGCAAATATATCTGAACCTCAGTGGTGCATTCTGGTGAGTTTCAGATGCTAGCCAGCATCCTAGGGCTGTAGTGGAGGGTGCTTGAGCTTCCAGGAAAGCCAGGGAATGGCCAGCACACCAATCTCACCAGCCATGACCCAACCTGCCTCCTCCCACCATAGCATGGGAAAAGGTACATTTTGAAGAGTATTAGTTGAGGTAGTTAGTCAAGTCCCTAGATACTAACATGTAGCTTTGTTTTCAGTAGTTTATTACTGAAGTGAGATTAATGTTTTCCACACATGGAAGTAACATCACATTTCACAAAGGATTAGATACAACATGTTAAATCCTTGTCTTTTTCCTGCCCTTTTGCCTGAAAAATGCTGATACTGTTGTTGGTTTTAACTTTCATCCTTGAAAACTATGCTTTCTCTTCCATAACTGTTCCAGCGTTGCTTTGAAATCCGCTTTAAACATCTTCTTTCTCCTTCTGCGTTTTCTTTTATTAAATGCTCAGCAGCCTGACTTCTACAGCATTATAAAGGTATGCATTTTCTTATCTCTAATTTAATGTTCAGATTAAGCCAATTCGAATACCTTTTTGTTGTTGCTGTCCTTTTTGTAAGTAAGTGCAACACAGCATTTTGTCTCAGGTGCTGAGCGTTCTGCAGCATATATATATTGGCTTGGGGAAGAAACAGATCTGGCAAATACAGCATAAAGTAGGAATTGCTAAATGCTTCCAGCTTAATTAATTTAGTTATGTAGCCCAAAGATCGATGCAATAAAAATGAAGCAGGCAGGCACATTGTTCAGAGGAGCACTAGCATGCAGTACCTGAGCCTTAGATGTAATTTTTCCTCCCTTTAATTTCTCTCTCTGTCACAGGACTCAAGAGCTTATTACCATCTGCTGAACCAGGTTGCTCCCAAGGGAGACGAAGAAGGCATTCCGGCTATTACTATTGACATGTCAGGATTAAGGGTAAAATGAGATAAGTTTAGAGTAAATGCCAATATTTTCTGTCTGTTACTTGCATTGTTGGCCAGCACAGAGTTGCACTGAGGTGCCAGAATAAGGAAACTCATTTGAGCATTGCAACCTGATCTTGTATTTCAGAAATCAAAGCTTTCAAAGAATTAAATGGTGTGTTTTTGTTAGATATTATTACTGAAACTGAAACAACCATTGAATGACACCGATAAACTACTAACATGTAACAAGTATATTTAAATCTATTTCTTCGTGAATTTCATCAAACCATCTGCCTTTACATGGAATATAACTGTAAAAGCATTAGGGTGAGATGGCTGGATTGTAGATAAAGCCCATTTGAAAACACAGACATGATGTTTGTAAAAGTGGGAAAGGAAATAGTTATAAATCCAACAAGGACCTGCTTTAACAGCCTCACATGTAGCTCCATGTGAGCTCTGAGTGGTTCTCGTGTGCAGTGCCAGGCAGTGGGGTGAGGCTGATGTTCCCATTTTCTCCTGGAGCAGGAAAAAGATGATGTCCAGCGAGCAGAGTGCATGCTGCAGCAGGCGGAGCGGCTGGGCTGCAGACAGTTCGTCACCGCCACTGATGTTGTGAGGGGGAATCCAAAGCTAAACTTGGCCTTCATCGCCAACTTGTTCAACAAATACCCTGCCCTGCATAAGCCAGAGAACCAGGACATCAACTGGAGCTCTATTGAAGGTGAGGAGAATACAAATAAAGGATATTTCTGGACACCAGTGCCGCAGTATTCCCAGTTCTGAGTTGATGGTACATTAACCTAACCTCATGTCCTTCAAATATAGTCACTGCACCGCTAGCACAGGCAGCCTTGAGAAAGGGAGGCTGCTCTTCTCCTGCATGTGGCTTCTTGTATTTTGAAGATCTGTTCTGTGGATAGCACATGTTGAAAGACAAAGATGTCTGTGGGATGTCTGAACCAGTGCAGACTATTGAGTGTGCTGGTTAGTTGAAATTAGGGTTGATCTGGCATTCCTTTAATTGAGAGTACAAGTTAAAACTCAGATCTTGCATAAACCTGCTGCCTGCTTGCTCTGGGTTGGGGTCCGGACCACTGCTGTATGGATCATTTGCTGAGTTTCAGGTCCTTCTCTTTCAGTTTCATAGTGAAACTGTTCATGCTAGGACACAGGCTGTTCTTGATTTCCTGAAGGCATTTCAAGGCCAATCTGCCTAAATGTTATTATATATAGGGCATAAAGAAATATTACGTGCTGCACCATGCTCTCTTATTTCATGTGTCAACCAGTGTCTCCTTCTGTTTATGGTTCAGTGCACTGTAAATTCTGAGTTATGGTTTCATCACAGGACACTTATTTTACTGGAACGCTGTGTTTTGCAGGCCTGTTGATTGATGTATCTGTTGTTTCAGGTGAGACAAGGGAAGAGAGGACGTTCAGGAACTGGATGAACTCTCTGGGTGTTAATCCACGTGTAAATCATTTATATAGGTAAGAAGAGGTATTACACTTTCTTCAGATGATAAATTTAGCCACCAAATTGATTAAAAAACAAAAACTTTTGGACCCTATGAGAATATTAAGAATATATGCCTTTGGTTTGTTTGGTTTTTTGCTTTATTTTTTTTTTTTTAATAGAAAACCATCTTTACCTCCACTAATAGTTTAGTTGGGTTCCTTTCCTCTGATATTTGGACAACAATATATCTTTTCTATTGTTTTCAGTGACCTGTCAGATGCCTTGGTCATCTTCCAGCTCTATGAAAAGATCAAAGTGCCAGTAGACTGGAACAGAGTGAACAAACCACCATATCCTAAACTGGGTGGCAACATGAAGAAGGTAAAAAGAGTTGGAATAGCTCCAGTAGCGATGCTCTATCCTCAAAGGATGTCTATATCATTTCAAACAGCAATATGAGCACTTGCGTTGATCTCAAGTCCCAAGTGCAGCACATTAAATGATTTTTTTGTCTAGTCAGTGAATAATTTTTCATCCTGAAAAAGAAACGTACCTTTGACTCACTGGCTCTTTTGGCAGGTGAATAATATTTGTAAAGAAAAAAGACTCAACACCTTTGGTGTCAATATTTAAGAACGGTATTTGCAGGCCACTTTTGCTACTGTCTTAGTCACCAATTATAATTCATCTTCACTGTAAGTCATATGGCACCAGCTTAATTGCAGCTGTCTGGATCACTGCCTCCACGTCAAATGAAGACAGTGATGATAAGCATTCTTGACCAGATGCCTCAAGAACTGATCACACAGTTGATGCTAAATACAAAACTTTCTCGCAGCTATCTGGATGAGTAATTCCATCCAGTTAAGCTAGAGTGATTAACTGACCACGGTATTGACTGGGACACTAATCCTTTGTCTCAGTGCAGTGCTGTGATGTTGGATGTACTCATGAGCCATAGATTCGTATTATCCAGGGAAATCAGTTTTTCAGGTCCTGATGGTGAAATATAACATCTCCTTTTATGTTAACTGTTTAACATGGTATTTTGGAACCAACTGCTGATAGTCAAACAGCTGTATTATCACAGAGCCTCAAAGCTCCTTTTTGCCCAGGAGGATCAGGACTAAGCAACCAAAAGAATTTAAAGTCACAGTGTCTTGTCTTCTTTTTTTTCTGTATTTTTGAACTGCACTAATTGACCGTGTCATTTACAGCTTGAAAATTGCAACTATGCAGTGGAACTGGGAAAGAATCAAGCCAAATTTTCCCTTGTTGGCATCGCTGGGCAAGATCTGAATGAAGGAAACCGTACGCTTACGCTGGCCTTAATCTGGCAGTTAATGAGAAGGTATGGCAGCCAGACACAAACTGCAAACTATATACTCAGTTTGCATGGTGATAGTCTCCTGCTGCTACCACTGAGAAGGATCGACACACTTTCTTACTACTCTATTTGCGCTTATATGCAAAGACAGAGTAACCTTTTGCTCGCTTCTAGTTAGGGATGCAATCAGGAAGCACATCAGCTTGTGGGCAAGGCCATTACAGGCAGCTCATGTAGAATATTATTGTCACTGTCTGTATAGCATGAATAAATGTTCATTGCATGAAAGAGAAAAAAATAAGTTGATGGTCTCTGTATCAGAGAATGGGAAGAATGTATGGGAAATAAGGAATTGATGAACAAGGTTTGTAATTTGCTGCCTGAAGCAGATGCAATGAAGTAGCTCTCCCTACTTTAATGTAATTCTCTGTGTGTGTTTGTGTGCATGTTTAAGAGCTCTGTAACTTTGTGTAAAGAGTCCCATTCAGTCTACAAAGCAAGGTACAGGTTTATCAGGCAGTTAATTAATCTAGGGATGTGATTACTTGTCATCAGTTTTGGATGTCTTTCCAAGGTGTATGTTGACATATAAGCAAAATATTCCAGGCTTGTGTTTATGCAGAACATCAGTCTTAGGTGAGCATAATGATTCCCTTCTGGCCTTACAGCCAGTGATCATTTATTTAAGCCCTATGAGAAAGAGTCATGTTTCTGAAAATCAAAAACTTCTGACATGCCCAAAACAGTGATAAGGGAATTGGGGATGAATTAGACCCATTAGATCAATTATGATGTTACACTGTAATTCATATATGCTCTGAAGGTGTGGGAAACAGGGCAATATCAGGTCTAAAAGGACTGTTGGGGTGATGTCTGTCAAGCTGCACATGTACAGGATGGTTCTGAGGTTACGGTAGACTTTGAGCAAATGCAGATATCCTGGCTTCTCTGTTCAGGTACACCCTGAATATCCTTGAAGACATTGGTGGTGGAGAGAAGGTCAATGATGAAATCATTGTCAGCTGGGTCAATGAAACGCTGACTGCAGCCAGGAAGGAGTCAACTATCTCCAGTTTCAAGGTATATTTTTTTGTTAGAAGTCTCTGCTTAGGAATCTCTTATCCAGTGTGTCTGTTATGTTACATATGTTGCCTGTATATAGATGTATATATGCATATACATGCACACACGACATTTTTTTATATAAGTAACTACATAGTTTGGTTATTTTTCATTCCCTTTTAAAAGCATGTTCAGATACACAGATTTTATTATAAAAAGTTAACAGAAACATGATATGAACATGACAGGAAACACCCTGAATGCCAGTTTGACATTGGAAATCAGAGTATGGGGCCAGGAATGGCACCTGGAACTAAGCAAGAATTGCTGTGCTGTCAATTATTAAACAACAGCAATTACAAATGACAGTATTACAAAAAACAGTAACAATACATTTATAATCCGGTAGACCATCTGGGGGTACCTCACCCTATTTTGCAAGGTACCGTGTAAACAAAGGGACAGACCAGTTCCAGAGAGCTTTTAATTTTGCTAACACATCTGCAACACTTTCCAAGGTGGGGAACACTCAGTGGATGTAAATCAGCATTTTGCATGAGGCAAGGACAAATCCATCAGGCTTCACATAATGAGCTCAGGAGACACACAGCTGGTCCCCTTGTACCTTCCATGAGTAGATGTGTATCAGCATCATCTCCCCATAGAAAACAAGTTCATTAGCCCAGCACTCCACCTTTTGCTTTAATGACATTGCATTCTATGACAAGGTGACCTGCCTCATTGAAGAGGGAAAGGCTGTGGATGTTGTCTACCTAGATGTTAGTAAAGCCTTTGAAGCCTTTGACACCATTTCCCACAGCATTTTCCTGGAGAAATAGGCTGCAAGATTGGTGTTGGTCTCTTGTCCCAGGTAACAAGTGATAGGACAAGAGAAAATGGCCTCAAGTTCCACCAGGGGAGGTGTAGATTAGATGTTAGGAAAAAATTTCTTCACTGAAAGGGTTGCCAAGCATTGGAACAGGCTGCCCAGGGAAGTGGTATAGTCACCACCCCTGGAGGTACTGAAAAGATGTATAGATGTGGCACTTAGTGACGTGGTTTAGTGGTGGACTTGGCCACGTTAGGTTAATGGTTGGACTTGGTCTTAAAGGTCTTTTCCAGCCTAAATGATTCTATGATGTCTTATCCATTGGAAAAAAAAAACACAACCCACCATAAATCCTTTAAATGGTTCTTAGTCTGGCTTAGATGAAAAATGATGCAAAGCATCCCTTTGTGAAGATCTAAATGGTATTTGACTGAGCTGTCCATTGTTCTTGATCCTAGACTCAGGCTTTGTGGGAGATCTGTCATTCTGTTGTTACATCTAATTGTATTTTTCATCTATGCAGGATAGCAAAATCAGCACCAGCATGCCAGTCCTGGATCTCATTGATGCCATTCAACCAGGGTCAATCAAATATGAACTCTTGAAAACAGAGGACCTGAATGATGAGGAGAAACTAAATAATGCTAAGTATGTTTCTGCCAAATCACACTTACGTGAGTCTTTGAAAACTGCTCTGCTACCATTCTCATCTAGCATAACCTCAGCTAATACCTCCAGAGTTAGAAGCATGAAGGCTAGGAGTTAGGCAGTAAAAAAGACTATCAATGGAAATGAAGTGTGTGATGTTATATGTAATTCCTGCTTTATAATTCCCTTGAAGGGATCAAAATCATTTGGCTTCACAAGCCCCTGTTTTCTCTTATTAAATTTAAAACTCTTTCAGAGATCACGGAACAATGCCAACAATAGTGAGCCATGGAAACCAGTGATTAGAGGTCAGAATACCTCTTTAATCACATACAGGTGGAACAACAGCATATTTAAGAGAGAAGGGGGAGAACAGGATTCATGCCTGAAAAACTGAGTTTATGGATGTGGATATTGATTTTTTCTCCTGAGTGCAAATCCAGCAGAGAGCCAGTCCTGGGGACTTCTCCCTTTCCTTTCAGAGTTACACAAACCACCCCCTAGTCATCATCAGTTTAGTTTCTGTTTTGCTATGTGGCAACTACAGTCAGAGCTGCCATAATTTTTATAAATACCACTGTTCTTTTTCCTTTCCATTTCCTACCATCTGTTCTCTTTCTTTCCTTGCAATCCCACATGTGCTTCCCACTATACTTTATTTCTTCATCCCTCTGCTGATGTTTTCCTCTTCTCCCCTCCCCCCTGTTGTGCCAGCCCTCTTTCTCGGCATTTTTGCGAGGCTTTCACAAATGTATGTGCTCTGCAGTAGGAAGAACCTGGATTTTCTGGCTCTTTTTTTTGTTAAAAAATAGAACAGCCAGTAGCAGTGCAACAGTGCACTCTGAGCAGGGAGATGGGAAGCTCAGCTTACAAATTCTGAGTGTGACTCAGGCAGAAGACAAGTCTCTGAAAGCTGATTTCCTACAGCATCAGCATTTCCAATCTCCACCAACATCAGTCTTCTGCTTTTTATCCTCGTAAATTTATATTTATGTGCAAAGACTGAGTAACAGAGATTGAGGGGGAGCAAGGCCGGAACGGCTGTTTGGGAGGATAATCTTTCAGGGGATGGGAGACTAAATGTTTCATACAAAAATTCAACCTGCAGTCTCCCATGCTGCAGATAATCAGTGCTCTACCATCTGGGAATATGTTCTGCCTTTTACTAGAAATGTAGTCCTCTCTGAAGCTTACACATTCCTATAGAAAAGTTTACTTTTAATGAATCAATAAGTGAATCAATAAGTTCCCAACTCATTCTGGTATTAATCATGTAAAAAATTCTTAACAGAGGGAAAATTAATACTACTGCACTAATTTGTTTTCTTGCTTGTTTGACCTCTACATTGCAGGTACGCTATCTCTATGGCGAGAAAAATTGGAGCAAGAGTCTATGCCCTTCCAGAAGACCTGGTTGAAGTAAAACCCAAAATGGTCATGACAGTGTTTGCTTGCCTTATGGGAAAAGGCATGAAGAAAGTTTAAAGCACAAAATGCTTGTACTGATGCCTGGTGTTCACCCTTTTGATTCCCTCAAACTGGATGCTCTTCTCCATATCAAGGAATATGCAAGGTGCTCATGCTTTAAAGGCATGAATGTTAACACGGTTCCAGATCATACTAAAGTCGTGTATCCACATGTATCCAGGAAATGTTTTCTTTTGAACAGTAATATGTGCTTGACCTTTTTTTTTTTTTTTGCTTTATTTTCCACTTCACTAGATATAACTCATATTCCTGAATAAGTTTTCATACTTTTATTAATGGATACCAGGGTATTCTGTCAAAGTTCACCAAGAGATCTTCATTTTGGGAGATAAAGGCAGCTTTTAGGATTATGAAATGTTATATACTGCTTCTGCTGAAAATGTCTTCATGTTTTTGGTAGCATTTCTGCTATACCTTCCTTTGGTTTGCACCTGGGATAACAAAAGTGTATTCCTAAGCCAATGCAAGTACTAGTGACTGTATTTTTGAATGGTAGGATCCTCTTAGGAAATTCTTGTGGAAAGAGAGAAGTGTCCGGGGTCTGCAGTGTCTTGCTGATATATGTGAACAGAGCAGTACTTTTCCCTGCAAGTTACACCTCTGCTGTCAGAGGCATTACTCACAGAGTACATTACTATTCACTGAAAAAAATACATCGTAACCTGGTCCTCCAAGAACATCCAGACTTTGGAAACTTTGCAGGGAATGCTCTCCAATGCATAATTCATTTGTATGTCATAATACACTGAAACCATAAGCAGATTGGAAAGCATGATGGATATAAAAGCCATGTAAAAGAAACCAAGGGGATACACTCAGTTAGTAGCAATATGATAAGAAGCAAACCAAAGGAACACAAAGTGACATACTTGTGTAGTAAATACAAATTAAACTCTGATAACTTCACAGATTTGCACTCCAAGGGCTGTGGCCTGGATTCAGGAGAGCCACTTAAAACTGTGCTTGCATATGAAACATATACTAAAATGCTTCCCTGAACCTAGACTGGGATCCTCAACAGAGCTAAATCAACATAGCTTTGCAGCTAGCAAGGCACTGTCAGTTTGCCTCAGTTAAGGACGTAGCCCTGTCTGCGGATAGTCAGTGGGATATATTTGCACTGAATCTCTTCTTTGGCATGATTAATTTACTGTTCTGGCCTTTACGTGGATTTTACAGTGGTGAAATGCAGAAGGTGGGAATTTTGCCTTAATGCAATCCCGTTGACGCAGTCTCAGCTCCCTCCCTCTCTCTCTCCCTCCCCTTCAGCCCCTCCAGAATTGCCTTAATAAAGAATCAATATTCAATGACATGAGAAGTCTCTCTAAATAAAATGTTCTATAAAGCCAAACGTGTAGTCTTTGCTTTTAGTAATGCATGTGCTAATGGGGAAGAGTGTATCATAGAGCTGAAATAGGGACAGAAGTAAAAAAATCCAGACAATTGTGGGCTCACTGATATATCCTCCACATTGTTACACTGCAGATGGCAGAAAGCAGGAAGAATGATTTCCAAGGTCATTTCTGAGCATGCCACTCCAAGACACTGCCAAAGATGACACTCTGCTGGCTGGACCTGCAGCCTGACCCAGCATGACTTTCCCCATTCAGTGCAATACCCATCATTGTCTTCCTTTGCTCATTTACCCACAAACTTTGGCTCTTTTAGCATTCTGCAGTGCAAACAGACTACTTTGTTTCTGTACTGATGTTCAGATCCTACTCCTGATCAGATCTGGGCTCCCTGTTCCTCTCATGAACCTATTTATTTAATACAGGTGGGAAAGGTACAGTATCCTAAGACTGATTTCATCTGGCCACAGTATTTCCCAGTGCTGGCAGAGAAGGAGAACACCTCTAGTGTTACACAATGGAGATGTCATCCCAGGTTATTGCCTAGCAAGGGGGAGTTACCAGAGCATCACCCTTATGCTGCTGCTCCTCTTCTCCTGCATAGGACCTGCTGTTGCCATTCAAGAGAGGTGGCACTGAAAAGGTGACTGTTTTTCCCTTGTGTTGCTTTACTTGAGAGTCCTACAGAGCTAAACCAGAGTGAGGAAAATGCAGACAACAGCATTTCTTTTGGGTGGGATGACCATGTGTTTTGTGCGTGTTGCATGGATGTTTGCAAAGGGCAAGGGGCCATTTTCGGCTTGATACAGAGTGTAGATCTGGAAAGGCAAGGTAATTGCACCTGAGGACAGCCTTGCTCCGGGTTTCCCATCTCAGGAAGATATCCTCACCCCAGACTCAGCGGTAGATGTGAGGCATGAAGTAGGTGATGGATGGGAGATGGTATCAGCACCAGGGTAAGAGGAGGGGCTTTTCCCTTGGTCCCAGACAAATGCAAGCAGTAGCTATCCCCAGAGAGAAAAAGGGATTTTCAGGCATTTCCCATTCACCAGCCTTTAGCAACTCAGTTTTATGCACAGGGGTAGGATTTTTAGAGAAGCCTGCTGAGAGAGGCAGGGAGAGGAGGCTTTCATGTATCATGCATTTCTCAGTGGCAAGGTGTCTGTGAGATCAAAACCTGCCTTTAGCTCAGGCTCCGGTGATGTACACTGTTATTAGAAGCATATTTTGTGCACAGGGCTTCTTTTCCTTCTCCTCAGCACTGGAGCCAGGCACCCTGCCGTATAGCCCTCCCCTTTGCTACTCCCTAGTGCTCCAGGCTGCGTTTTGGGACACTCTGAGCCTCAGTTTGCAGCCAGCCTCAGCACCAGCCCTGGACCAGTGCAGCAGGGAGAGCTAACCGCTAGATGGCACTCGCTCTGCCTGGAGGCTTAGAGACTGCCTCACTCGAGTTCTAAAAACGCTCTCTTCTGGGAAATGGAGTAAAATTGGGATATTTAACCCTAGGCACAACGCTAGCAGCTGCTAGTGTGCAAAAGGGAATAAGTGTTGTTGTCAGGGGCACTATAGCAAATGCCTTACCAGATCTTCATTTTTATCTCTATAATCTCCCTTAAAAAATAAATCTGTCATGGGCTTGGGATGTGGGAATAGCTGCATTCTGTTACGGGAGTAAAAACATTCTCACTTTTCAATGCACCTCTGTTTAACTGGGTATTCTGTTTATTTGAGGCACTTGAGGCTTTGCTTTCATGAACTGGTAACAGAAGCCTGCAATAAGGTTCCTAGCAGATCCTGATGGGGTTAAACCTATGACAAACATCACAAAAAAAACCAGGATCTGGAATTTTTTGCTGTTGCTTTTCTCCAACTTCTTCCATCACTCTTAGAAAAAGCAGCTGTCTGGGATCCACTCCCAAATCAAGCTGGCTTTGTAAGCCCTTCCATTATTGATTTTCATTGCACAATTAATCATAATTTTCAATGCTTCAGAAAGGCTTAAACATTCATACAAATAAAAATAAAGCGTCAGCAGTTACTTTAAGTAGGAGAAAAAACCATGAGGGCAATCAATCCACGTGCTTCAGGGTACAGCCTGATCAGCAGATGGACTCAGAAGGAAATATCCCCCCACAGTGTAGTAAAACATAATTAGGTGCATGATGAGGATTTTACACTTTCTTGTATATCATCTATCCTGGCTAGAAATCATCCTGTGCTCCTGTACAGATAAATCAGCTGTGCTCCTGTACAGATAAAGTCATGTTTCTGCTTCCTCCAGGGGTGGAACTGAGCCAAAATTCCAAGCTAAAATCACTCCTCTTTCCAAGCACAGCTTAATTCTTCTGTGAGCCTCATCAAAAACTTCATGACTTGGTGTCCATTGCTGCCTAACTGAGAAGCAGCTTCCATCTGTCTCCTGCTTGGAAAACAGGACCATGATACTGGCAGATGGCTGCAAAAAGCACATAAGCAGCATTGGTCCTAGAGCAAGCACTTGGCTACTGCTGCTTTCAGCTTGACTCAGAAACGGTTCCTGGTGCCCCTGATCTTGCAAACCCATGTGTTGAGTTGCTACTGTGACTGTTCAGCTCTCCATTGTCTGTTGCTCCTGGCAGCCTTCTCCAGTGCCTGGAAAATGGAATCAAGCATTTGGAAGTGTTTTCCTAGAGGCTGCTCAGTCACTTCACGTTCAGCACTTTCCAGGCAAGCAGACAATGTGAGCAGCAGGAAGTAGCACACCAAATGCCTGAGCATCAGCCTTATTGCCTGCTGTGTGGTGAGCAATGTCAGAGTTAAAATTTATCCAGAAACCTAAGAAGCTATTCACTAAGTATGACAGGAAATAGAGGAGTTCTGTGTACTGGTAAGGAGATATCTGTGGGCTTTATCCAGCTTAGTGTGTGAAAATTCTGAATTAGGACCAACATCACTTGATCATGTTCTCATTTTGTTCGTATTTTTTATGTCAATCAGTGCTCAGTGGTGGTTCTTTTCTGCCATTGAACTGTTGCCCTGATGGTTTCTTTGCTGCTGTCAAAGTAACACACAGCTCTGGGTCTCATTTCTCAGACTAAGCATTACTTCTAATGCATTAGAAGTAATGCTTAGTCTGAGAACTAAGCATGAGTTTAGTTCTCAGCATTTGTGAGAGCATTGTTTTTCATTGCACTTGATTTACTTTTTGTGCCCTGATCACTTTTTAAAGGCGTGTCTTACAGAAAACCTGATTTAGTCCCAGGGTGCAAGCTATTACAGGTCCTTGATAAATTGTCCAAAGCCAAGAAGGGCCACAATTCACACAGGCCATGTGCTCACAGGTAATGACATGTCTGAAGTCTGTGAAAAGAGCAGAAAGCTACATAATCAATCATGCACAGAAGTACTGAACTCCCTCAAGGCACTCACTCATTTAGCACACGGTCTTGAGGATCTCAAGGAATACAGCAATGGATAGCTGTAAACACACAAAACAGGGAGAGGAACCCCACACATGCGCTCGGGAAATCTCCTAGCACATAATTGACATGCACAGCTCTGCTTTGACTGACACAAGCAGAAAAGCAATGTCACATTGCCAGGCAACTCCAGCAGCCTGCGATGTTGTCCTGGCTCTTCACTGCAGTTAAGCAAACTGGACACCTTGGAGCACATTTTGGTTTGTCACTGAGGTGGGGAGATGTCTTCTGACCAGTCCCTCAGTAACATTCCCTCCCTTGATTTTGCAGCCTTGGCAGAACACCCTGCACATCTGAGAGGTGGTGGATAAGCCTTAGGTGTATCAACCTGTCCATGCCTTCTCCTCATAACCTGCATCTGCTTGGGTGCTAGTGAAACAGACCTGTGAACATGCCAGTGAAAGGCTCAATCAGCCACATCTGTGAAAAGTAAAAAAGTAATAGAGCTCTCTGAGGAGGAATGCAGGTCCCCACCACCAGCCCCTCCTCCAGTGCTGGAGAGATGCTGCCCATGCATCTTGCTGCTCGCATGGTGATAGACCTTACAGAACAGTCAAATGACTCTAGGAACTTCTCAAATTCACCACTGAAGCCAAGTTCAAGGATTATAGGTTCTGCTGATTTTAGAGGTTGCGAACTGTGAATGGGACCAAGGTTGGAAACCTCCGTGGTTTGCCAAGCTTTGCAACATGTAGGAACAACCTACTGATGCAGGTTCAGCTTCTGCTGACCTGGTGGCATCCATTTGGGAGCACCCAGGGGCTTTGAGCCTCACAGAGGAACAAATTCTCATAAAGTACTTTCACCGTGTGCTTCTCATACAAGCTCTGGGCAGGGAAATGCAGAACATGTATACAATACAGCACCCTCTCTAGCTACAGTGATCTCCTAAAGGTTTGGAAATGACACTCCAAACAGGAATCATGGTGCTTTCAGAGAACGGTCCTTGGATGCAGATTGCAGAAACTTTAAGCACAGATGCCCTTAGATGCAAGAGCAGTTGCACCACCCTGAGCTGGAGCAGTCACATAGAAGTGCCACTGCTTTGTTGGGGGTCTGCAACTGCAGTGCTGAGAGTACACTGTAGGAAAGCTCACCTTCCCTATCCCTGGATGGATAGAAGACAAGTCAAGTGCATATTTGGACACATTTGTACAAGAGCTTTTCCAGTGGAACAGTGATGTGTCCCTCTGCAGTGTGCCTCTGCTTGCGCAGACTGATGGTCAGCATCAGCTGAGAGTGAGATGTGCTAATCTGAGGCGGGGACCGTAGCAGCTAAAAAGGGTGAATGAAAGAGGGCAGGAGCTTTTCTCCATGAAGCTTCTCTTCACCAGCATCCTCAAGCAGGTCTAGACATCCTCCAAACAGGTCGCAGCATCCTCCAAAATCCAAAGGAAGTCCCCACTCTTCTAATCTCCACCAGATGCCATGCAAGCAGTATGAACAAGTGCAAGCAGTGCAGAGAAGACTAGTAATTACTGTTGATGCACTCAGAGACAGGCAGAACACATTGCTAGTCCAGGGCTAACTGCGTTCCTGATATGTACATACATGCACCTAAGTACATAACGATGGGGACAGATGTGCATCCATTCACTTGCAACTTAGGTCTTTCTGTAGGTGGTGTTTAGAGAAACTTTCTCCAAAGCTCAGTAGCTTTTCCTGGAGTGCTCCTGTGGCTCTCTTTGATATCCTTTTTTAAGCTTGCTTTGCAAGTACTTCTTGTTAAGATACTGGCAAATAAATCAGTATCTACTGGCATTAAGAAAAGATGAATCATTTGTCTGGGTGGGAGTTGATAATAGACCTTCAGGAAATGGAGCTGATGAAAATGTTTAACCAGTACTGACACCTCCTTACCTCCCCAAAATGGCACATACACTACAGCATCTTTCTCCCTGCTGACCCTGGAAAGCTAAACAGTAAGGAGAGTATAATAAAAAATTAGTAAGGTAGGCAGGTGTAACTGAATACTCAAAAAACCAAAGTGATCACGTATATGAAGGAGAAATGCTGGAACCACAAAAATTTAGACATAGTTCAGATTGTTCCTTCCTGGTGGTTTCATGGGCTGCAAAATTGTTTCTAGAATGAAATGACAGAGGTTGGTGACATTGGCCATGTATATAAATGATCACAGAGTCCTAAGGAGATTAATTGGTTCATGAATAAAGATGAGGACCTGAGGTGTGCAAGGAGAAATCATTTATCAATTATATGCCTTGGAAAACCGAAACATGATGCGGCCTTAACGGCTGAATGGGTTTGAAAGGGAGACTTGTAAATTGAGTTCTAATTCTGTTCTGTTGTATTCATAATAAAGAGCTGTTAAACTAATTGCATCCTTGTGTGGTTCATGAGCAATGGCACTCAGCTGCATCCCACCACAAACAACAGAGATCAGAATTTAGTTAGATTTCAGTCATCCTTTGCCTCATCTAGGAAGGATGCTGACCAGTTACTTGTGGCCTCATCAGTAGTCTTAATGCACAAAAAAAAGGGCAAGTGCCTGTAAATATTTTTCAGGAGATTAATCTTGATTTTGACTCTGAATTTAAAGAACCAAGAAGGACAGCACAGTCTGACTTGGCTTTTGTGTTCTGCTTCAGTTACTTGGATCCATCGTGATTACCCATCCCTGGAGGGACTCATTGCTTGATTAACTGGAGACAAGAGGATTCTGAAGGGTCAAAACAATAGCAAAATATGCTAATCCCAAACAGAAAAAAGGATCTGAGGGATGAAGCTGCTGGTAACAGCTGACTTCTCGCACTCCTGCCCCTTCTGTGTGCTTGTTAACAGGTTCGCTGTTAAAAACAGTGTCAACCTAGCATGGGCTCTGGCACACGCTGAAATACAGACTCAGATCTGAGAATCTCGATGCAGGAAGAGGCTTGTTATTTAAAATCTTGCTGCTGGACACTGTGAAAGCCCGGGATCAAAGAGACAGCCACACTTGGGTCCTGGTTGAGCTTAGAGGAAATTTCGTGACACTTGGTTGCTGAAAGCCAAGGATGCCACTGATGGGAGTCACTGAAGATTACCCAGCGGCACTGCTGCAACTGCTCAAGACCATCTTCCTGCAGCAATGCCAGAAGTTTTTTTTTTCACTTGTTCTATCTGACCACTTTCTTGGGTCTGGCTCTCCTTCACCAGCAAGAGCAGGTGCAGGAGCCCAGCATCTCAGTGTGTGCTGGTGCAGTGGGTGCTTGAGCAGTGATAGATACCCTGATTTAGCTGGGACATGGGTACCTGGCCTCTTCTGCTGCCACCTTTGTGGGCGCTGACATCTTAAACCTCCACACAAAGATGTGCCAGAGCCTAGCCTGGGTGAGGTACAACATCTATGCAGTATCCAGAGGACATTAGCGTTACTATACATTAATGTGGAGAGGGAGGGGAGAGACAGCAGATTCGGCCTAAAGAATGGAAATCTCTCTTTAGGATTGCCTTTGAGGTGTCATTATACTTAAAAGAGCAATATACTAATGGCCCAGGAAGCTTATATACCAGTCCTAAATCTCACGTGTAGTTTTCAACAAAGAAATCAACAGACTACTTTGTTAATTATCTGCTCTGAAAACTAGGACCCGATTATCCCTTATTAAAGAAAAGCCTGTGCATGTCCCAGAGCTACTCTAAAAGTTAACAGAAACCAACTGTCCCTCATTACTGCAAGGCTTCTGATCAAATCTGCTATGGTAACACTTGCAGGTACCAGTTCATCATAGCCTGCGGTCTATCCATTGTAGAAGGAATAATTAATCCAGGTGCAGCAAAACCTTTGAACTTTCAACCAAGCAGCTGTTCCTCAGGGAAAGCTGATTCATCAGGAGCAAAAAAGGATCAGTTTTGATGAATTTCCTAATTACAGAAAAATGCATTTATTCAGGAAAGGGAGCATTTGAACAGCTGAAATCTCCCCTTGCAACAGTTCCTAAATTTAATTTGATTTCCTCCCGGTAAAAAAAAAACACAACAAACATAGAAATGCAAGTTAATTTTCAATAAAATGATGAAAAAGCCTTGAAATTGGGTAAAAAGCAAACAGTGGTTGAAATTATGAAAATTACATGTTTTGATTAACTCAATTGCTTTTATAGCCCTTCACAGTGGTTTTTAAGACTGCATTATTCTTCCCCGCTTATCTGGGAAATATTTCTCAGGTTGTCAGAAATTCTTGAAAGTTAATAAACAATTTACTGTTGTAGGTAGAGCAAATACATCTTTTGTAGTCCAGAATAACTCTTATTGCTTCTGATCATAGCAAAGACCTGAATGTCCAAGCTGAGGAAGGGAGATATCCAGAACCCGTGGTGTTCACTGGAACAAACACGGCCTCCTACCTCTAAGCCAGTCACCCCAGCTCCAATGGCCATGAATAGGAGCAGGTGTTTCGTTACATACTGAGATGTCTATAGAGATCACAAATGGATTAGAACTGAAAAGAGGACACTTCTCTACAATGCCAATGCAAGCAGCATGAGATGGCTCATTCAGGTATAGTGGTCTGCACTGGGAAAGGATGAAGTTGGAGGAGATGACGTTCCTAAGAAGGCAAGACAAGTGGCCAGTGGGAATGTCAACATAAGGACAAATGATGACCCTTAACAGCTGGGTGGAAGGAGGGAAGTTGATGCTGAAGTTTCTTTTCTTTTTGGTCTTGATCCTACATTTACTTTTCTGTTTATTGTGTTTCAACCTGTGCAGTGCCTTAACCACCACAAGACTAGTTCGTCCTTCCTCAGAATTTCCTTTAGTGTCTTTAGGTTCCTTAAGCACCCATTTTTGCTTTTTTGGGGGGTGTGAAATACTTCCAATGCATAGCAGAAACCAAAGACCAAGTAGGAAAATAACAGCTTTCAAACAGAGTGCGAACCACCTCCTTGCAACAAGCTGAAGAACCCACAGTAAAAGCAACCAACATAAAAAAAAGTCTCATACCTAACATTTCCCCAAACTTTTTTCTCAGGTAGTTAGTAAAAAGTGTTCCCTTTTCTCACTTAATTAGCACTTTAAGACATAAAGAAATACGATCTTTTATTTCCTTTGTTAGCAGCAACCCCACTCCATCAGCTTTTCAATTTCCTCTGTTACACCAATCTCAGTAGGTTCGATTTTTCTTTGAATTTGTATCTGTGCATCAGACATTTCCAGGCAACAGCGTGCCTGGATGGCCAAGCTTCATCTCCTGTATTTTATCCTCTGTTGGTAGTTTCCTTTTGCCTGTGTGAAGGAAGAACATCTGAACCCCTGGTTTAAAAATCAACCCCTGTGGCACAGCACTTCGCTTGCCGGGAATGGCCTCTGTACCTTACCAGAACTTCCTATTTGTTTGAACAACATCTAGAAAAGATAAAATAGGAACTACAAAATCTAGGTAAGGTGTCAGTGGTTTTTATTTTTCCTTCGGTGTCCAGTTTGTGCTCAACTCTAGTTTGGGAAGTTTCAGTGTTGGTGTATATTCGCAGACATTATAAATAACCCCTCACTGGGTTAAGTAAGTATTCACTGGGTACCATCATTCACCTTTGCTGACTTCAGCCATCTAAAACTTAGCTGTCTGGCTTCTTAGGACAGATGTACCCTCTGAAATAAAAAATGCCAGGACTGAATTTGAGCTTCAAAGCCTTGATTGCCTGCCCAACTGGAGCACTGGCTCTGATCCAGACCACTCCAGAGCTGTTTTAAAGGAGGCTGGTGGATGCAGTCTAAGTCCATGTTACCTAACCTTAGCTCCAGAGCCTGCTTCCAGGCATTTTTCATGCAGTTGTATAGCTATAACCCTATGCTACACCTGCAGCATCAAATAATTTAGTTTCCCCATTCATTCCCAGGTCTTGGCTCCCTGATGTCCCCTTTGCATGTATATTGATTCATTTCTTGGTCCTCTTCTGGAATGAATTCCCTCTGGAAGAAAACCATGTTGCGTTTCTGCGGACCACTTACCTGAAGAATCTTTTGTGTCAAACATCAGGTTTGGTTCCCTCATTCTGCACCTACATGACATACTCAGTCAAGAGCTAACAAGTCAAATTGATTCAGCTTTTTGACATGTCCTGTCTGGGCAATTGTGGCTAGAAATATAGGAAGAAACTCTTGGGGCATGCAAAAATTAATAATGAGATGAAGAGTCACTGGTACATTTCTTGAAAAGCTAACTCCATATGACATATGGAAAACACAGGGACATCTGAACATCACAGAAAAGAGGACACAGAGCAGAACAAGCAATCTGAAATCCTTGGATGGACCAGGTGTTAATCAAAGAGATAGTGACCAGCTGCAGAAGATGGAGACCAAGTCGATGTGCTCTATCCTAAACAAGAGGAACATCCCTCAATAACAAGTAGGGATCACATCACATTTGCTCCTTGTTTTCTCTGCTAACAAATGCCAGCAAAAGAAGCTTTCCTGCTCAGGATTTTTCCATTTGGAATCCACAGTGGGACTGTGATTAACCTCAATCCCACTCCAGCTTCATGCTTGGCAGTGATGTGTTATAGGAGTTCTGAATGCAGAGCACACTGCCAGACCTCTGTAAACATTACAGGATCACAAAAACTTTGTGCGGTGTGTTCTTTCTTATGTCTGTGGTTAGCCACAGTGAAATGACTCAAAGGCTGAGATGACAAAGTGACTAGTCAATATGAAAATGCCCAAAATGTACTTTGTCCTTTTGGAGGTGGATAACATCAATATGAGCAGGACCTCCCCAGGGAGCTCTGTCATATTGACTTAGCCACCAGGAGCTTGAGAGCTTGGGCTTGAGATGAGAGAAAGTATTAAATTTTAACCAGTCTTTAAATAACATTTTTAAATCAATAATGTGGGTCCTGAACCCTCAGCTTTCCAATTGCATATGGTTTCATTGCGTATGCCATGAAGATGAAGTTTTGCCTGCTCTTTTTTACCCTACTTACCTGGATTGAAGAGAAGCATGTCTTCACTCTTCCAAGGTAAATATCTACTGGTGCTACTGGGCTTTTAGAGTGTGGTGAGTGGTTCAGGGAATGTACTGAGGCAGAATACCTCCAAGTTGCATAAGAAAACATTTGGCAAAGGCTGACATTTATTTATTGGTCTTGTAATTGGATATGTGGTTCAATTTAACATATAGATGGTGGAGGAAATTAAATTATTCTAAGTCTTCTCTCCATCCATAAATCCTATGTTTTTAATCATATTAAAACTATTCTTTTTGGTCTAAGCGCCAGTCAATTCTGTTCATTCAGTGCTTTTGAATGCCAATAAAGGGCATTCTGAAACTTAATGGGATAAAATAATTTGCTTCATTTCCCTTAAAACAAGATCTTAAATGAATCACTTCTTGAGGTAGAAAAGGAAACCATTTCAGAAAGTGCTAACAATCTGTTTTCTTTCTAAAGCAGCTTTTATGATTGTTTTTCCAGTCATAAATAATTTTCGAATAACCATTCGGTATTTGTACAATGTTCCAGAAGCAGCTTTATTGTTACCTATCGATAAATTTCAGAAATGCCCTGGAACCAAAATCTTTCTTAAAACACAAAGACATATGTCAGAGATGAAGACGGGCAAAGTGCTTTGATTTCCTACATGTACAGATGATTTAAAAAACTGAAATGTTTTAATAGGTAGAACTAAAAGAATAAGCCCCTTGTGGTGATATTAAGCAAGCTGAACAACCTACAGGAAACACTATTAAACACAAGCTGCTCATAGGACTGAAACACCCACACAAATAATAGTGAATTATATCTCACAGCCCCACTGTAACTCCACACCACATGCCAGTGGCAGACCTGTGAGAGATGAACACCACTGAGCTCTTGCCTCAGAAGAGGATATTTCATCCCCATTTGTGTTACAATCATGTTTTGCTGTGGATTGCTACAGAGGTGTGAGGAGGGTTACAGCAGGGAGACAGTTAAACACATTTTTCGGTTAATAGGGGGACAGTAAAACATGTTTTTAAGTTAATTCAGTTGGGCAATATTGCTCTGTGCTACTTGGAAGGTTCATCTATTTCATATTTTAATAAAATGCTGAATATCTGACCCTTACGGAAGAATACATTTCCCACTGGAAAGCCTGAGTCTAACCCTCCCAGCCCTGGTTATAAAAATGGCTAAAACAATCAGATTTTAAAGGTGATATATCTGACTTTTTACTTTTGTTTGGGCGCTAGTGTGGAAGGATTTAATGGTCATGTATTAAAGCTTGCCTTTGCAAGGTGATAGTGTGATTACTGCATTGTGAGACTTGTGAAAGAGTCGGGAACAGTGGAAAGATACACAGCCCACTTGTAGGGAAAGGGCAAGGGTGGGGGCTGATTGAGAGACAGCAAGGTGGGAGAAAAGACAGCCCACAGGCAGATATCTGTGCTCAAGGCAGATGAACAGCTTACATGGTCCAGGAGAACAGGTGATGATGCTGGCAGCACTCCTCTAGTGACACTACCTGCCAGAGCCACGGTAAGACATTCAGCTGAAGACAGGTAGGGAGGTCTCTTTTCTGGAGATGATAGTCACAACATGCAAGATTCAAATGAAGCCAGGCTATGAGGACAGAGAGACACACCCCTGCTGGTGCCTTGGTTTTGTGGCATGTGATGTTGATGGCATTCCCGGTGACTGAGAAATGCAGTGGAGAGGAGGGATGAAGAGACTGACATGCCTGCAGAGAGGCAGCACTGATTTGCAACTATCCGTGAGATGACAGCCAGGGCCCCCGGATGGGATTCAGCTGACTATATGGGATTTCTATAGAGTTCTGCATGGGAACAAGTCCCATTCACCTCCTGTACAGCTAGTGGAGAAAGAGATGTGTATTTAGGTTATAACTCATTCCAGTTTAGCACACACATCTAAATTTGCTCAGGTCAACCAGACCCTGAAAGTGCCTGTTTCTTTATTAGGAGTGACAAGCTCAGGTTAAGATATCAAAACCATATAAAATGAACTGTAATGCATCCCCACTCACTCTGTCCTAGCTACAAGGCAGGGCCTGAGCATTGTGATGTGGGGGTGGCTGCTGGACTTCCTTTTGTCACCCAAAGGTAGAGGCAAAATAGATGGGGAACAATGACAGAGTCCAGTGGGACCCCAGCAGAAACTTAGAGGAGGGGAATAAGAAGGAACCTCTTAAGGACAAACTTAAAGAGCAACTAGGGAAGCAGGGCATGAAGACAAAAAGTGGAAGTATGCTCAAGATGAACATGTCCAACCAGGGCAGTAGGCAGGAAAAGGAAGCTGTGGATGGGAGGTTTTTCTGAGATTTGTATAAAGGCAACAATTAGAGCTTTTCCTCAAAGCAAAGGAACTGAGAAGTTGAATGGCTACAATTTCAGCTGTTACTACACCCCATGTTAAACACGTCTATAAGTGCAAGGGCAGAACTCAGATCAGCTTGTTCAGTGTATTCAGGTCCTACCAGTGAGAGCTATAGAGGAACTGCTGCTAGCTACGACCTGCCCAGTACTTATCACACTCAGTTGAAATATTTGTGCAGCAAATGATGGGGTGCAAGTACAGACCAGCTTCCTCATTATAGCACTCTCAGGCTGTGAGAATCACAGGACAAAGCCAGATGCAGCAGCTCCTTTCTGGCCTCCCCTCTGAAAAGACTCCCCCAGATACAAGAAGACAAATTCACTTTTAAAGTAGCCCCAAACACACACTGTGGACTGCACTTGCCTAAAGAAATAGGCAAAATGCCAGCTCTGCCTATCCCTGATTACTTTTTGATGCTCTGACAAATGATGGTGGAGGCAAAAATAGGGCTGGCATATTGCTGGTTCTACATGAGAAACAACAGTGCTTTGAGCCTGGCTAAAAGTAGAAAAGATAAATTACCTGGTTGCCAGATGCTGTCAGGTCTCTGCTTGAAATCAGTCATAACACCGAGTTGTGACAATCGTGTTATGCAGCTTGAAAACACTAGTTCTGATAGCCCTGCCTGTTTTCTTTTCAGAACAGTCTTTGCAGACACAGCTGGCAGGGGCTTTCACGGTGTCAGGTTTATACACTGCTGCCAACTCCACACGATTACAGAGCTGAGAGCCAGCCCAGCCCAGAGAATGGAAATAAGTGTTTGACATTCCCCTGAGTCTGCTCCTTCTACACAGAAAAATTATTTTAATTATCTATCCAGTGCAATTTTGAACTACAGAGCTTGCAGGGAACTGGAAATCAGGACTGGATTTACAATGCAAAAATGGTGGTTTTTCTTTCCAGAAAGTGAATTTCACTTGTCACCAATAGTGGGGCCAGTCATGGGAGTAGCTGGGCAGCACCATCTCACGTAATGCATATCCAGACCATGGGTTTCAAGTAGAAGTGGAATATAAATTACCAGGCAAGAGGACAATGGTATCGACCAACTGAAGCAATACCTGGCAGAGGGACAGAAATTAGGAGATTAGGACAGCTGGACTTTAGTAGGAATGATGATGGTGGTAGCCTCTGCTCATCCATAAAACATCATGTTTTGCTTCTGCCCACCTGGGAGGGCTTTTTCCAGGATGCGAGAGTTCATGTCTCTGCTGAACAGTGGCTGAGACCACAGAACTCAGGGGACAACAGCACAGCTGTTTTCCTGGCCAAGGCTAGTTTTTCACCAGTGCTGCTGCACTTGGGTGTAGCTGGGGTTGGTTGCTGTTTTGTGTTGGTACCAGCTCCCAGGATGGTTCTCATAGTCCAGCAGTAAATATTGGCTACCAAAGCCTTGCACCACCTCTTTCATAGATTTTCCTGTCTGGCAGAAGCAAAGGCTGGAATGGAGCTCAGCATCTTCATTATTGAGTCCTCTTTGAGTTCATGGCAGCCAAGCCAGGGAAGACGAGAAAGGCCAAGCCTGCTTCTCTGCTTTCACATGACCTAGAGTTCCAAGTATCTGTGCTTTACTTAAATACCTTTCTTTTTCAGAGATGAAGTTTTGTGGGCTTTTCCACAAACAGACAAACAGGTTGAAGCCCTTCAGGATTTATTGAACACTACTGAGGTAAACAGATCCCTTTGCCTCTCTTGTCTCTAGACCAGTTTCTTCCCCCAGGTGCACTAATATCTTTCCTACCACAGAAAGATTTAGCCTACTTTATTCACTTGTTCTGATACAACAACTCAACAAATGCCTGGTTTTCATTGCTCCACTATCTTCTGACTTACATGAGGAGGCTCCTCCTTCATATAGTTGAAGTAATGCATTATACCAGAGCTCAGACTTCTGCAATTGATTTTGTGTAGTAAGACACTGAAAAACTGGCAAAGCACCAATACAGTAAATAGAAACACACTTGCTAGGGAACCTCAGCATTTTAGACCAATGCAATCTTGACCTATATGACTTGCACAGCTTTGAAGATCAGTACTGGATTTTTATGGTATTTTTCTTAAAGCAGCATTTAAAAGATAAAAACCTCTTCAGCAATAGCTTTTTAAAAGAAAACAACCAAAACCCCAAAAACATTTTAACCTTTCCTTGAAGACTAGAGTATTTAATTAAAATGAGTCATCTCTTCCTCTTCAAAAGCATTTGCCCAACCACATCCTCCCAGTTTGAAGCCAACACTCTGCAACAAAGGTGTAACCATTTCATCAGCCAACATAATTTACAGCATGATTAAGGATGTGTCACAGATGGATGAGAGCTTTCAGTGGTGCCTATGCCCAGTCTTTCTCTGTCTTTCTTGGCTACTATTTATTTTATGTCCACCCCAAAATCCTATCAGTCTTCTGCTGTCCCTATTAGCATCTTTTGATCCTTCCCTTTAGTTCTCACAAACCTTGAAAACCTTCCTTCTTTTCCACCTCCACAAGTCAAGTCACATATAAATTTCCTTTCCTGTACCAAAATAAATCTTCCCTCCTCCACTTCTTCCTCACCACCATCATTCTTCACTTCCTTGTATGCAGAAGCCCCAAAAAGTCATTAAGAACAACTGCAGTACATTCAGTGCAGAGACAGCATGTGCTGATTTCTACCAAGTCACTTATGTGAATATGCAAGTTGAACATTTTTCAAGGGTTATAAACTGACCATTCTTTTTTCCCATGGCTACAAATTGAGCAAGTTATAAGAAGAAAAGAGAAAGGGAATGGAAGAAGGAAAGAGAAAGGGAAGCCATAAATAGTACCTCCTAACAAATTTTAATGGTTCCAATGTAGCAATCCAGCAAGGAAGAAGCATATGAAAATTAGCATCTTACAAGAAGAATTATCAGGCTAATTATAGGTGCTACTCCTGCAGTTGGAAGCAAAAACCTAAAGCAAAGGAAATGCTTTAATTCTTGCAGCACACACATTGCATGTAGCCTCCATCAGAAGACCCGCATGCAGGAATACCTACAAGCGAGTCTTTTCTTGCTGCCCTTGGGGCAGTATTGACCATTGCGATGATGGGTAAAGAGACCAATAATCATATGCATTATCAGAGTTTACCATTTACCCCCCATTCATTGCTCCCCTGCCACCTCAGCTCTATCAATCCAGAGTTCCTCAGTTTTCCTCACTCTCCATTCAAAGAATGCCTTCAACTAAGAGAAACTCAATCTGAACTGGTGCGTGCAAGTGCAGACAGCAGCCTAACTAGGGAAACAGGAAAAACAGTGCTGGGCAGCTAAGCATCCAGTTTGCATCTTAGATGGGTTTTCCAAACAATGCTGAACCATGTGATGCTGTTACTACCCTGCCAGTAACATGTGAGGTGACTATACTGAGACTAGCTCAGCCACTTGTATAGCACATTGCAGTAATATACCCAGGGGCCAAATGTTTTCTCACTTACTGCTCCAAAGTGTTGATTAAAAGCATGGACGAGTTTTCTGTAAGATTTTGCAGACACGTTCTCTCTGAGATATGACTGAGGTAAACAGCTGACAACTGCAACATGCCTGGAAACATGGTGCCTAAGTCAAGTATAATAATGCAACTACATCAGAAAGGAAAAAAATAAATCCTTTTGTCTGGCAACTCCATGTTGCATGTTTTCAAAAATGCAACCAAAGATTATGTTGATCTTTTTCACATTGTAAATTCATAACTAAATTTCTGCTTACTGTCACCCCTAGATCTTTTGGTATTACTGGTTTTAAAGTTTCAGTCTTTTATTGAATATGTTGGCTTCTGATTTTATTATTGTAAAAGATTTAATTTTACCAAGAAGAATCTCATTTTCTTATTTTGCTCCCATTTCTAATCTCAGTATTGCTGCTTCAACTTGACTTATATTCAAACCCCTTCTGGCATTTATTTCCTCCCTGATCAAAGTCATCAGCGAATACAATAACTACAAAGACTAGCCTGATCTTCATTAATTCTCCAAATACCCTCAGGGAAAATAACTCTCAGCAGACTTTAAAACATGTAACGTAATAACCAGCTGAGCATATCTATTATACCAGAAATACTATCTTGGAAAAGGTTATGTTCCTGTCTTTGTTCCTGATGTATGAATTTATGTGCACAAGTCATTATAAACATGTCTTAAATACACACATTTTATTTCCAGCAGTAGCAGAATGCTGAAACACAACAGAGGGAACATTAAACTGCTTGTTACAAGTGGTCTCTTAAATTGAAAACATATGCTTTGATTATTTTTGAAATACTTCTTAAAGGCCAGTACGAATATTTTTCTTTCCTAGGTTAAAAAAAAAATAAAATGCTTTTGGAAACTTTGCAGGTCATTCTCTGGCAACCTGTTGTGGTTGAAAACATCAAGAAGGACAGAGAAGTCCATTTCTATGTCAGAGCATCCAGCATAAATAGCATAAAAGCTCAGTTAAGGCAACTGACCATCCAGCACGAGTATGTATTTTTTTATTTGTTGCCATGAATGTTTCTGTACAGCTGTTTGCCATTTATTTCACGGGACATCGTGCTCTTTTTCAGAGTCTCCCTGGGAGATGTTCAAGGACTTATTGAAAAACAGATTATCAATGACACAGTCAACCCGCGCATATCTTCATCATATTATGAAAACTACCATTCAATGAAAGAAGTAAGACATTTTTGTTGTAATCTTCTGTAGATTCAAAGGCTGAAATTTGTCTCATGGTTGAGAATGGAGATAAGGAAAGAAATCATCATCAGGTAAATGACTACCATTGTATTGCTCAGCCACTGACAGTTGTATTTACTGTAATGCCTTCATAAAGAAAGAAGCCCTAGACAAAATCTCTCATTTTTACCTCAAACTGCTGTTCAAATACAGTTAATACAGAAGAAAAATGAAGTCACAAACCAACATGCAAATATTTTAAACATGAAATGAACAGCAATTTAACCAAGTAGAAGTAAAGAGGAATTTCAGGGCTACATTTGGACTGTGTTGTGACTGTATCTCAGTGGTTTTTTAATGAGAAATTATAGAGACAAGTGGTAAGTGGGCTGAATTGCTGGTTTTTCTTTCTCATCAGCTAAAGGGGCAGGATTTTGGGAGGAAGAATTAATCTAAGTCTAGACCACATTCAGGGATGAAGGAGAACAATAGGGAGAAGATCAAGTTGCTAATTTCATCCTTGCAGATATATTACTGGATGGAAGAAGTAGTGAAAGTCCATTCTGACCTCCTCCAGAAAATATATATTGGATCATCATATGAAAAACGACCGCTTTATGTTCTGAAGGTACAGCTGTGACTTACTGCAAAACCTTTCCAAGTACTAATGTCAGCAAGGGACAGGGTTTGGCCAGAACACTTTCTTAAATCTATACTTATATACGTATTTTTGTGGGGTTTAGAATTTTCCTAAATTCTTCTAATAAGGTGTATTGCATTTGCAAAGGCATTTGACCACATTAGGCTCCTTGTTGTGTCACAAGAAAGTTATCACATCTAGGCCATCATCTAGATGCATGAAATACTGGCGTGGCGGATACCCTCCTCTGTTAACTATGAATCCAATCTAGTTTGCTGCCCTGCTTAGTTGGTGACCTACTCACTTGACCTCAGGTCTTGCTGTAGTCTTGATGATAGCACAGTTAGGAGCTTGCTGCAAGCAGTCTGAACATGGCTCTCTGACTGCATGTGAACATAACTGACAGCAGTATCCCGGCTCTGTATCAGACTAAGCTCTCCTTACAAGACAGATAGATGTTTCGTCTTCCATCTTGGTTACTCTTTTCACTTCTACTTTTAGGTGGTTCACTTTGCAACAATGCCATTTTAATACAAGTTCTCTTTTATCAGCTTTCTAAAAGCCTGGAAAAATCCAAAAGTGCCATTTGGATTGACTGTGGTATCCATGCTAGAGAATGGATTTCTCCTGCTTTTTGCCTATGGTTCATAGGCCATGTGAGTAGCTAAACACATCTGATTATCACTTTCAAAGCAATGCAAAAAATCTTGATTCTCTACCCAATTGCACTCTAAGCTCCATAAAGTCTTAATCCACAACACCATCATATGTGTTTTGTGTCTAAGCTGCATATATAGCAATAAGTGCATGTACACATATGCGTGTGTGAGTAGATGGAGGGGGGATGTGTGCAAGAAAGTCATATGGATCAAATGCAAAAGAACTCAGATGCATTCTCAAGTATATGAAAGAAACTTCAAAGTTTCTTCAAATGCGCAGCAAATTCAACAGAGATGTTTACAATTATGAACCGTCATGGATGGAGAGGGCATGTCAGGAAAAGCAAGTATTTGGTAATCTACTACACCACATGGATCCAAGGAATGATCTTGGCTCTGAATCACGCAGGACATAACAGCTTATGCCCATATTACTGCAGCTGGAACTGCCTGGAGTAGATCAGAGGAGACCTAGAGTGAGCTCAAGCTGTCCTACAGCCCCTGGCTTTTCCCTGCATGCCTTCCTAGAGCAATACATACCTCTTGCTCCAGGTATGGCATAGCTCCGCACCAGCATGAACACCAGCAATCTCTATTTATCACTTTCTGTGATGTGTCACCTGCTGCTGTGCCTGCTGCTACTGCTCCTCTGCCTCCTGCCTCCCCATTATTTATTTGTGTTCCTGCTTTTTTCTGGTCTGCCACATTCAGAAAATGAGGCCACACAAGCTACCTTCTTCTGAAGGTACCATCCCTCCTAGAGACACCCTCATTTCAGACCTCCAGAACATGATCCACATCTGCCAGCCACATGTATAGTACTAGCTCATGGGAACTAGTAAATCACTGACGGGATGAGACTGTAGTATAGGCTTAGCCCAAAACCAGCCTTGATGTGCAGTTGCAGACCGATGGTCACATCTGACCTTAGGTATTTTTGATATCTACATGGCTCAGAATAGTGAACAAAGGATTCAACATCCATGGTTTTCATCTGTATCTTAACATATGTTGCCTTGGTCTTTTGGAATTTAAGGCACCTCTGCTCAACTCTGTTAAGATGCTGGCCCAATTCCTAGTACATACCAGGAAAAGGCTCCTAATGCCTTTCTGGCCCAGACAAAGTTACCCAGCTTGCTCAGTTAATATCCTGAGATATTATTTACTGTTTTCCACAAAAGCAAAGTTCACTGTAAAAATATGCTAGATGAGATTGAGACTTCACAATCACCAGTACTGTAGCCAGAGAAACAACATAGATGAGTCCTTCAAACATGAATAACAGTTTATTCATGATGGAACTAAATAATAAGGATAATAATAATAATCATCATTACCATGATGTGTTTATGTCTGTCCTCAGTCACAACTACAAAATCTCAGTGACTATAATGTTTGAAAGGATAATGCAGGAGTTAGGAGCAGATACAGCAGAAAGTACCTTGTGACCCATCGATAATCCCAGCCTTTAAGGTTCCCTTGGACAGAAATGCATTTGCCCTTTTCCTGATGCTCCAAACAATTACCAGCTGTGCTGTCACTTTGCCAGTGACATGTCCCTGCAGCATTTTTCAGAAGTAACAAGACGAACATTTAGGTTCAGAATCCTTTTGATCTAACTTATGTGTCTTAAAATTCAAATTTTATTTCTATATCACTTCATAAAAGTAACATTTCAAAATCTGACATTAATCCACATTTGCACACACACATTAAAATCACTAGCTCTCTCTAGCAAATCCTAGGCATTCTTTATAATGGGTTCACTCTTTATCATTTAATTTTGTAGAAAGATTGACACTTCCCATTTAGTCAGAGAAAGTCAATTGCCTCAGTAAAATGAGGAAGGATTTAAAATTAAATAAAGTGGTTTAAGCAAGGCATAAATAATAATAATAAAAATATTACATGATTAATGACTTAATCTGTTTTAATAGTAATAAACCCACTTATGTAGGTTAAAATTTATCCCTGTGTCTTGGACTAACAACCAGTTAGATAAGAAAGAAGAAATAATGTTACATACAGCAGCCATTTGAAATGTTACTTGTTATTTTTGGGTCTGCTTTATTTTATGGCCTGATTTATTTTATATACCACTACTTTTGTGGTATTTTCAGTGGGAGGGAGGGTTCCTATCTTTTATATGACTAGCAGAAGCTCAAACCTTCCTCTTAATAGGCTTCAACTCTATCTCATGACCACCAATTAACATTGGATTGCAGTGTATCTGATTGACCCTAGAAGTTCAATTCTTACCCTCTCCCTGGCATTTCTAGCCAAAGAGCTACTTTGCTGTTTAGCAGTTTCTGTGATGTGATGCATCTCTACCAGGAGACAGACTGGTCTGATAATTGCGTGATTATTTTACATAGGCCATCAGGTGCATTTCTAGGAAGGTAAGAAAACCATTGTTACAAATGCTTTTAATAAGTTTCTCCTGTGCTTCATAGGCAATCCACGTGCGTGAGAGAGATCAGACCATGACAGCTCTTCTGGAGCACTTTGACTTCTACGTCATGCCTGTGATCAATGTGGATGGCTATGAGTACACATGGAGCCATCCTTCTGTACGTGGAGCTTTTCTGACAGCCTATGCAACACACTGATGTGTTATTTATGGGAACCATTAGTGAGCATACTTAAGGCAACATTTCCATCCTGGAACTGCATGCATCAAACTCTTAACCTGTGCTTGGAATTTCTGTATCTTTGCCCTATGTCAAAACCAACAAATTCTGCAACAAATTGGCACCTGACCCACAGCACCTCGGTGTCTTCCAAAATGCCGGAAATGCATTTGGAAATGACAGAATCTCACCTTGGGATTTTAATACGTCTAGAGGTCAGGGAATGCCTGTGTCAGCCTTTAGCAGCAAGGTTACAACTACTGGCGCAATTCAGCACAAGCTGGACAGCATGCCGCATCACATAAAGCACAGCAAATAACTCACTCCTTCCTCCTGTAAGGTAGCCCTGTTTTCTGCATACTTTTTGTTTCATATACTTGAAGGTACAATATGCATCTTTTGCCCAAGATTTTATGCATTGGCTGCAAATTCCAAGCTGTTGAGATGGTTCTTTGGTTTCTAGATCATTCACTGAAGTTAAAAAGAAAACAACAATCCTCCTCCACTCTTTTACTCAGACAATCTTAACCCAGCCTGGTTCACATTTGGATAACTACATAAATATACCTCAACAGCTGCACACCAGATTTCGAACTTTCCACATGGCTGTCAGCAATGCCTACAGAAAGGTTGGACTTGGGAGTTCTAAATTGATATTTGTGGCCAAACTGTATGTCTCCTCCTCTCCTTCCACAGTCTAAGTCCATTGAAATCAGACCAAATGTGACCATTTCTTCTCCTACCCAGTATTGTCTTTTATCATCCAGCCTTGCTGGCAAGCAGACTGTGGTTTTACAATCTGCCTCGGTCTTCAGCATTTTCCTTGGCACATGACCTGTAGAGGCACAAGTTGGAAGTCACATTTAACTAACCAGTGAGATGGTGCATTGTTTTTCTCAGCTTTTTCCCTGAACATGGCTTGTGTGTCCATTTCCATAGAATCGGCTGTGGAGAAAAAGTCGCTCATCGCATGGTAACAGCAAGTGCATTGGCACCGACATGAACAGGAATTTTGATGCGCGCTGGTGTGGTATGGCATAACTTCCTTCCTATTGTACCCCTGCCTCACTTTTAGCCTTTAAAATTCATTAATTTGGAAAAAATCATTTTCTATTTCACAGAGTTGATATAAAGACAAATGCAGCTGAGTATCTGTTATGAACAAGTGAATACTTCCCCAACTTCAGACACTTTTTGTTGGGACTCAGGGCTTTTCCTCCTCAGATGCCACACTGGGGATTAATCTCTTCCCAGCACCATGAAAAGACAGAGGGGGACCAGGACCCTGGATCCTGCCCCTTGCATCACACCATGTCACATGAGGTGCAGGCTATTAATGGGAGAGACAAAAGAGGGAACAGCTGGCCCTTGCCATGTCAACCATCCAGCTGTTGCACCATCCAGTTGAATAAATGCTCCACAATGCTGTATTAATTGATCACCCCAGTCATCCTCCAGTAATGCCTAGCTGACCAAGATTTTTTGGCTCCCAGTGTTTGTTGTTGTCAAGGCTACATCACGATTGCTTACCTACAGGCAGTTTAGCACTTGACAGGTTTTTAATGAAGAATAGCTACTTAAAATGTTAATGTACAGGTCAGATCTGGTTACGCACAGCACTGACAGTAACGTCCTGTATGACTTTAGGTCATTTTACTTCCTTATTAAACTGGGAATAAAGATGTTTACTTACCATCCGTGGCTATTATATGGGGAAAACCACACATTTTTTCAGGCACAACATTGTGAAGGTGGAGACCACAAACATAGATCTGAAAGTGATATTCTGTATAAATGTGTCATAAAAACAGAATTTGGAGAAGTCTGAAGGAGTAACAGCAAAAACCTATGTGATACAGACACTAGTTTCAAGGTTATACAATGTAGCGCATTCAACTTGCCAAGCACTTTTGGTGTGAACAACTTCTGAAGTGGAGAGATGATTCTATTTTACGAAGAGCTGAAGAAAACAGGTAGATTAGGAAGTGCTTCCTCTCCAAGTAAGTCTTTGGACAAAATATACACCTTCTTACAGGGGAAAACCAGAACATCTTACTTAAGTAACCAGAGAAGCATTCATACTGTTTTCAGTCATGCTACGCTCCTCTCTTTTAGACATGTTTAGAAATATAGAAGAGAGAAGCCTCAGCACCTTGTAGGGTCATTAGAGAAAAAAAAAATGTGAAGATGAACCTAAGGACCAAGTCAGAGGCTTGTAGTAACTTAAACAGATGATTGTAAGGCTGCCCCTAAGTTCCTACTTCTTTTAGTTATATTTATGCATGAGTACATATAGTCAGTAAAACGCTGAAAAACAAACCTCTGTTTTTTCTTAGTTAGCATAAAAATATTGCTTATACTGATTCAGATGCATTAGCGACTGGTAGCAACAGTTAAGCAGATTTAACCCAGAACATATTATCTGTAAAATCTCCATTATTGCTGTTCAACAGGATTCTCAGAAGAACCAAGCTGGAGTTTTATCACGTTATAATATGGCTGCAGTTATTAGTAGCTGTGTCAATTGAATACAACATGATTGTGTTCATGGGAAAAAGCCACAAATTCATAGGAACCTGCAATTAAACCTTTCTAAGCAGAGAAGAGCTCTCGTCAGGAGTGCCAAATGTTCAGACTTCCACTGGCTTCAGATTTGCTTGTGAACACACTTTGCGCCACCGCAAAATCCCAGGTTTCAGCTATATGCATTTAAAGCTGTTTTTCCTCTTCAGCTGCTTAGATTAACAACTTTATGAAGTTTATGAACAAATCCCTCATGGTTTTTATGAAGATCAAAATATACTAAATGCACTGATACTGTATGTTTTTCTTTTATACTAGTATGAAGCAAAATTATTCCACAAAAAGCAATGCACTAACTTGCAATTCGCTCTATGGAACTAATTTTGACTGGAACCTGGATTTAAATTTTTCACCACATTTTCCATATCGTTTCTTTAGCTGGTTGTTCTCAGTATGATCATGAATTTAGAAAAGCAGACAGAACATTTATCTGAAGTTGTCAGCCAACAGATTGTTCATTGCCTTTTTCCTTGGAGAGTTCTCACTTCTTTACAAAACAAAATAGTGTAAAATTTAACATTCTCATTTTGCCTCTTTGCATGACTTTGCTTAAATGCCAGGAACTGCTTGTATTTTCATGTGCATGAATTTTCATGGACTGTCTGTGTAATCCCCTTGATTTAGAAACATTAAGGTTTATACTTATACCCAAGAACATAAATGTACCACAGCCCTCTCTGCCCCAGTACCCTTGTTTCTGACCTCCCATCCTGCATCTCCCAAAGCCTCTCTGTCACCACTTCTCTCACACAGCCTTCTCTCTTCACTGTATTATTTCTGTTTCTTCATACAAGGGGCATCTATTTTTATCCATTGATATTATAAAGGAGCTTGCAGCATCTGTGGAACAGTTCAATGCATGAAAATACAGGTTTATTCATAACATCAACAATGAGGTACCACCATATCACCTAAACTTTTTGTCTATTGCAACTACATTTCATACAAATATACCTTTATGGAGCCTTGAAACTTTTAATTAAAGCATATACATATGTATGTTTTAAATAAATATTAAATTAAATACTGTTTATATATTGATATATATATAAAAAATATATACATTATATATATCAATCACAACTTTAAAGCATTTTTGGGATCTAGGTATGCTCCCTGCTACTTTGTGGCATGGTATAGATCTTCCTTAGATATCACTGGCACCAAAAGATGTTTCCTTCTCTCCTGTATCTTAAGATAACAGCTTGTGTTTCTTCCTCAGGGCTGCAACTCTGCAGATGTAACTGGCATTACTGATTTCTGGAAGACGGGCATCTGTTAAAACATACCAGTGCCCAAGGATGAAGAAAGTCTTGTGGGTGTTAAAGTACTCAATGAGCTTTATTCCTGCATAAGATTTAAAGATAAAATGTCCATTTAAACTAGAGATAGTAGCAAAGGGGAAAATTTACAAAATGTATTAAAACATGGAGACCTGACATTTAACATTAAAGATCCTGGCTGCTTCCAGAAAGTTATTTGGTCCTATTCTGAAAAGAGCAAAAATGGTGAATCCTAGTCGTCTCCTTGGTAACTTGTTCCAGTGCATAGTTTTTCTCATTCTTAACAACCTTCACTTTGATTTGTGTTTCTCCAACTTCCAGTTTGCACAGTTTTTCCCCCTGAGATGAAATAATCACTTAGAACTGTCTTTTTCCTGCAGTACTTCTAGATTTTGAGAAGGGATCTCATGATTTTGTTCTAGGTGAATTTAAACTGAACATATTCATCCCTTCCCTTAAGACATTTTATCAGGTCTTTGAGTCATTCTTTTTCCTTCACTTTCTCCATTTTTTTTTTTTAAGTGTATAGCAGGTGAGAGATCCCAGTAGGTTCACACTGATTTCTAGAAGCATGAGAGTTCTTTCCACAGCATGGCCATGCTCATTTCTTCTGTATTAGCATCATACTCTGCTCTTTTGTTAAACAGAACTGCAGAAGAGGAGGAGGAGTAACGCTGTGCACTTCTTTGTTACAGGAGAAGGAGCATCTCCCTATGAATGTCATGAGATATACTGCGGACCCTACCCTGAGTCTGAGCCTGAAGTGAAAGCAGTGGCTCGGTTTATCAGAGATCACAAAGACATCATTAAAGCCTACATAACCATGCACTCTTACTCCCAACTGGTATTGTTTCCATACTCTTACACTATGGAAAAAAGCAAAGACCATGATGAACTGGCAAGTCTTCCCATCTCCTGAAGTTTCACATTTATTTCAGAAATTCCTCCTCCCCTGCTTGGTTAGGCTTCTAATGAGGGACACACAGTGCTCTAAGGATCGGGAATTAGAAAATTAGATTTCTCTTGATATTCCTAAGAACTTAAAGAAGTCTGGGCTGATCAAGCAGTGTGCAACTTATCAAGCTGCTTCTGAAGACTATGGAAAAATAAAAATACTTATTACAGATTGATAACACAACAACCCCTGATACATTGAAGCTAAAGAGCAAAGTCTTGTTTTATTGGGCACCCTGAAAAGATATTTTGCTAATTCCTGATTATGTTGCATGGTTTACACACATCCGAAAAGTACTTGTGTGTTTAACTGAAAAAATGCCCTCCATACACCTAAGCAATGAGGTATTCTTGCGGACATTTGCTACTTTTAAGGTTTAATAGTAGAATTCCCTAAATGAAAATCTATGTCAATACTACATAAATCAATAGTGACTTAAAATATGTGGTGAAAAAAAGAAAAATATGAGACAGCGAAAAAATGGTTTGACAACAGTTTGCTGCCTGAAGTGATGGTAAGGTCCCATATATATTTTTTACCTAGCTACAGCAGAATTGCAAACTGTGGCATGGGCATATGCTGAAAATTTTAACCACGTTCTGTGGCTTTTCTAGAGCCTTTAATAACAGCATTTAACTAATGTGAGTTAACACAGAACACAGTGTAAGTAAATCCTAACTGCATACATATTAACTATTATCACAAGGCTCTAAAGCTAAGAATGTTTTGTTTAATTTCAGGAAAGTCTGGCAAAGAAAGCAGCTAAAGCTATAAGGAGAACAACAAAGAAAATTTACAGACCTGGTGCTGGTGCACAAACAATTTGTAAGTATGACTTTACCGCAATACAGCATATCCTTGCTAGCATCAGAAGACAGCTTTTGAGCAGAAAACTAAAGTTCTGGTTCTAGGTAACTTATCTATTTTCCCTTTTCAATACAGATTTAGCTCCTGGAGGGTCAGATGACTGGGCTTATGATCTTGGCATTAAATATTCATTTACCATTGAGCTTCGGGACACAGGAACTTATGGATTTTTGCTTCCTCCTCAAGAAATAAAACCAACTTGCTTAGAAGCACTTTCCGCTGTCAAAGAGATAGCTCGACATGTTCTTCAAAATTTGTGATGTTGAATATAATTTGTTCCAGCATGACTGTTCTAGTTAGTTCAACCAATAATAAAAACCCCTTCGCTGCTTTATTAAAATTATTTATACATGGGCAAAAGAAAAAAGAATGACTGCACCCCCTGTATTTCATTTTAGAATACATGACATTTTTTCTACCATACTTATATACCTATAACAGTAGTTCAGTGCACTATATACATATATACTGAACACTGTAAGGGGAAAATAAGATAATCTTATGTCCCTCTAGATGGTGGAAGCTCCAGGTGATGTAGCATCAAACAGGCCTCTGATTGACATGCATCATTCTGGGCAGACCCAAAAAAGATTCATGCGTTTTGTCATTCAAGCTGTTACAGGATTTCCTCACCAAAAAACCAACCTATCCATCATTTTCACTGTTAAATAGAGGGTGTTCACGTAAGTACTTCCCACTGCATCTTTAGAGAAAGGCAAGGACACACCAGTGGCCAAATCCAGCGGGAGCTGCCCAAAGGCTCCTCCACTACAATTAGCTGCTATGTTTACCCTGTGGCCAAGGATTAGCACAGAACATAGGCTTCAAGACTTTATACCAGGGCCTCTAGTGACAGGATAAGAGGCACAGTGTTAAACAGAAAAAGGGTAAATTTAGACAAGGTATCAGGAAGAAATTCTTCCTTGTGAGAGCAGTGAGGCCCTGGCACAGGTTGCCCAGAGAAGATGCCCCAGAGATGGCTACCTCATCCCTAGCAGCGTTTAACACCAGGCTGGACAGGGCTTAGAGCAACCTGGTCTAGCGGAAGGTGCCCTTGCCCGCAGCAGGGGGTTGGAACTAGATGGTTTTTAAGGTCCTTTCCATCCCAAACCATCCTGTTCGCACCTCAGCCACAGCGTTTACCAGCCCCACAGTCCTCATAGGCACAGGCCGAGAAACCAGACTGGCAAGCCCGAGATGGGCGCGAAGAACAACCTACGCTGTCTGAGAACGCTGTCTGAGAACGCTGTCTGAGAACGCTGTCTGAGAACGCTGTCTGAGAACGCTGTCTGAGAACGCTGTCTGAG
>WYDI02026580.1:3528-31300 GCA_009867235.2 Psittacus erithacus | reverse complement strand
GGCTGAAAGTTAGAAACACAGCGCTGCACCAGCCACTAAGAAGGAGAAAAAATTACTGCTACTGCTGAACCCATGACAAATATGTTTCCTGATGTTCAGATGGAATCTCCCATGTTTCAGCCTGTCTGTCACCCATTTGAAAAAGAGCAAGGACTGCCCTTATCATAAAGACTAAAACAAACAGAAGCTAGCTGACAGGTATACCACACTAGCTTGGTGCAGTGCATGCTTACTTAGGACCTATTTAATAACAAGGCTGTTGAAACCCACATCTTCCATTTCCCAAAAGAATGCCACAGCTACTTCATAATAAAGGTTTTCTGCGGTGAGCTGTATTCTACTCCACTTGTTAAACTACTCGAGTAATAGCAATAATCAGTATTACTATTCAAGGTTCATTTGGCCAGAGAACTGGTGGAAGAGAGAGCATAATTTTGAAGCCGTGTGATGAGGGCACTCATCTAAGAAGGATTCTGATAGTTTTTGCAAGTACTGCTTATGCACTTTTGAATGACTTTAATATAACATGCTCTCACTGTCTCACTTTCATCCGATGAACCTGATTTATTTTACCTTTTTTTTAAATAGTACCATTATTTTTACAGGAGGAGTTAATATATCCTTTGTGTCAGAATAGTTATTAAGGAATCTGTGGGGATGTATAACTGAACCTCTAGCTGAGAGGCATGGAGAGGCTGTTTCTTCTGCATCTTTGCTGAAGCTGTGTAAATAAAAACAGGCTTGTTTTAGGAGAGGAAGAGTTAAAAGTGGAGCATGGGTCAGTCAATGTGACAGTGCACTGAAGATTTTGAGGCTTGAATTCACTTTGCAGGCATTGCTGTGACCCAAAGTGAAGCGTGTTTGTCTCTCAGGCACAAGCAACATAGAAGACACTTTCCTTTTCTGGATTTCTTTTTTCCACGTTTCCGTGCAGACAGCACTTGTGTTGCAAATCCCATTTTAAGATACTTGGCTTTCTTTGTATGCTGTCTATGGTGCTTAGGCATCTAACTTGAAGGCCCTGGGTGTCACAATGAATAAGTCACTCTGTCAATGCCTTAATTGGTGAATGCAAAAATATTGCAGGATTTGGAGATGCTTGGTCCTGCCTTTATCATGTAGCTGTTTCCTCCATGCTGCGTGTGGGTTCCCATTGGCTTAAAGTAGTGCTGAGACGTGCTCAGACCAGGTTTCCAATTCAAATGTGCAAGGGACCAGGGCTGTTAAGACATGAAATGGTGTGTGCTTGCCACTCTGTGAAGTCTTATTGAGGAAGGCCCTCAGTTTCCACGGTAGATAACTTCCTGTTTTCTTGTAAAGCTCGTTGCTGGATAATGATATGAATTTTTTTTTTTTCCTCAAACCTCCAGTCTCAAGTTAATGCTGAAACAAATGTGATTTTAAAAAACAAGACTAGCTTAGAGCTAGATGAACATAATACTGTAAAAATAATAATGATAAAAAATAATTCAGAATACTTAAAATTCACAGCCTAAAATTCCACATTTGAAAAAATGTGTAAAATTTCTCAAATAATTTAGACTTACTCTAGTGAACTACCATTATATTAAGTAGGGAAAAGGTATTTAATTGTGAAGGATACAAAAGCATGTAAAATGTGTTTTTATTCCAGAGAAGAGGGAGGGGGATAAAAAAGGGAAAATTGGTAGGTACTGTTTTGTGTGCAATTCCCAAGTATATTTTAAAAACAACATTGAATTTTTACAGCAAATTATATTTTCTGCTAACAGGGAGTTGGGGAGGGCTGAATAATAGAATGATTGACAAATCTTTTAGGGCCTGATTTTACAAGATGCTGTGCACCTCCTGATTGCTGCCAATCACTTTCATTTCCTTTCAGTCGATCCAAGAACATATGGCATTATTCAGATGGTGCTGAGCACCTTCAATCACAGTCCTCATAATACCACAATATCGTCATTCTGTGCAAATGTGAGAATTGCTGTTGACACTTTAAATTGGAGGGTTATTTGGTCTTTGGCTGGACAAACTCCCAGCTGATATAAATGGATGCTCTGCCTGAGGAGGAATTGCAACAGTAAACAATAAATAATCATTTTTTATAAGTACTGTTGTATATACACAAACTATATGAAGTATCAGTTGGGTTCACAAAATTCTTTACCTCTTCCACTTTTATTTGACGGGGAACAAATTCAGTTCCATTCTTGTGGAGAACTGAAGTTTAGTTTACTCTCAGTGCAAATTTTGAAAAGTGGAAACTCTGGATGTTATGTGCACAAAGCAGTTGATTTAAAGAGATCAGATGTTTAATTTAAAAATAAAATAAATTTCAACATACTGATTTGTCCTGCATTACAGTTACCTGTAGAGAACTTCTAGTCATGTCTATCTGTTTTTGATGCCTCTACAGAATAACTGTCCAGCATCCTCTGCCCAACCAATCAGAATGTAGGAAAATCTACCGATATGACGGAATCTACTGTGAATCTACCTACCAGAAGTATGTTGAAATCTGTGTGAGTCTTGCCTCTAGCTCGTGCATTTAGTGCTCGTGCTCTCCTGCTGTTCAGAAATTACACGTGTTGAAAGCGTACACTTCTACTTGTGTGCAAAACCTCTACAGCAAGGACAGAAATATGTTGTTTAATTCTTTGGGATTGTGCTCTAAAAGCTAGAAAGCTAATAAAAAACCCTAAGACTTTACTAAATCTCTTAGGTATGCTGCTGTACAGTGCAATAAACAAGAATGTATGCACTAGAAAATCTAGGCAAAATGTATTGCGCAGGTGTGTCACATCTTAGGGATTTGAAAGGTGTGTTATGTATAAATTAGCTGTCACTTTTTTTCAGTCATGTAATGGAATGATGAGTTGTAATTTGCATAATCCTTTAAGAAGTCAAATTATACTGTCATGTAGCAGACTTAACATGCTAGCTAGGATTTCATAGCTTTGCAGCTAATTAGTATGTACCTTACAGGACAGTTAAATTGAAGTTGAGTCCTTTAGCTTTGCAGTCATTTGCCTTTGTCCACTGCCCTAACAGAGCTCGCTTTTGTGTGTAACTCAAGATCTTTACTGGTGCTTCTGACAAAAGTGCTGTTGCTGTGGGCAGGCAAATGCAACGTGCTTGACTTCTGTTACGTTTGCAGTCAGTGAAGTTTATGTTTTACTGTAGTAAGAATTTAATAATCTATTTCTACATAAAATTGAAAAATATATTTGACAGGCATATTGTAGATGATTTTGTATTAATAATTGTAAATGCATTATGAATTTTCTGTTATCTTGCTGGATTTTGAAACTGCTTTCTGTCACTTAGTGTTTGCTTTTCACACTCCAACTACATTCTTGTTTTGTATCACAGTGTTGTTGTTATCATCTTGTTTATAATGGATTTCATGTTCCAAAAACCCCTTAACTTCTAAAAATCAATTGTACCCTGCATTGCAACAAAATGTTCTTTGGCAAGGCAGTCATGCTCATTATAATTTTTAGGTCAAATTTTCTCATCTCCTCTTTTTATTCCATAGCCTGCTGCTTGTTTCTTGAATCTTTTAGCAATAGGTACAACCACATTAGTAAGAGCTGTTACTTCTTGTAAACAAAGAGTATCATTTTGGTTTATGGGAGTGAAAAGGAAAGAGAAATCTAGATTTATCAGTATAATTACAGCATCAGTGTAAATTGGTGATCCAAAATGAAAATCTGACTTCTTGTCTCTGTTTTAGTGAATGACTATTTCTGGTGTGATATGATTTATTCTTGGAATTCTTGATAGTTTTCCCTTCTGTATTTCCAGCTAATGATAGTGTCCTGGGTAACTGCAGCAGTCTAGATCTAGCATGGTTTTAAATGTCACCATAGAACTTCAGTGGTTTACTCCTCTTGCAACTTCTGTAAGTGTCAAAACGTATTCATTTAAATGTATGAAGCAGATTTGTTGTGTACTGTTTATATCAGTTTTTAGAGCAGCTTCAAGATTTTGAAACTTTGTGGAAATATGAAAACTTGGCATAGTTTGTCATGAGCTGAATACAGTGATGGCTTCACTCTGAATTCTGCAGCATAGTTGGCTATCTTATTTTTTTCTAAAATAGGTGGCACTTATAGTCAGTGTAGTTAAACACAGCTAGTTGTGGTGACCACAGAATGGAATAGTTAATGTTTACTTACAAATAGGCATAAAATTGCAAATAGGCATTTGCTAAATAGCTTTTCAAGAAAAAGCAAAATCCATAAATCAGACTATCAATGAAACAGTGCTGGTTTTGACATCTGTTTTTTCACCCCCAGCATGTGAATTGTGAAGTATTGTAGCCCACTTCAGCTCACCTGTAAAAGCATAGATTATTTTGGAAAACTAATGGCTAGGTCTTTCTACAGAAGGTAGATTGCTTTTTGATTAGTGATATTTTCTCTTGGTTACGTCTTCCATGCTATTTAAGTTTGCTGAGGCACTCTTTCTGTTGTCTTCCCAATGAATCTTCTTTGGTACTTTTTCCCATAGTAATTTATTTCCAACGGTACAGCAACAAGTTGCTGACAAACAAAAAAAAAAAAGAAAAAAGAAGAGAGAGGAAAAAGTAAAAATATTTTCATGACACTTTTAAAGCTTATACTTTAGTGCTACAAGCCATATGAATGTGTGGTGCTAGATGCTGATCTGCATGATCAATCTCCCCCCTGATTAGAATGGGGAAGCAAGGAGAAGTGTGAAAAGGCCACTGGTGGTCAACAGAAAGGGCTGTGTGACCCTGCTGTTTCCTGTAGGGTGATTTCTGGGCTGGGTGAAAACTGGCAAACTGCATATTCTGAGAGTTAAAGGAATTTTAAGGACTGGCCATACAGAGCAGGACAGGACACAGTCATGGATTTGGGAGCTTGACTATTTATTTATTTATTTATTTTTTAACTCCAACTCATTTTCAAATTAAAAGAAGTATTATGCAGAGAAACTACTACCCTGGATTTATGCTTAACCATGTACCTACTGAAGATACTTTGTGTAAAGCTACTTAGCAGCTAAAATTGAAATGCTCTGATCCTTTTTGTACAAATTTAAAAGGATCATGCTATGACCACCTACTCCAAAATTATTTTTCAGAAAATATTTGGGGAAGCAACCTTTTTAGCCAAATTTTAGTGCTTATGTATACTGGAAATAGCAGGTTTTGAAAGTACTAAAAAAAGTAGAATAAATAAAAAATGTAGTAAATAAATTATAATACTATTAAAAAAAGAAAACTTGCAAAAAGCTTCTTGCAACACAAGTTCTTGAGGAGCTGGACTAAAGATTACATTAGTTAATACAGAAAAAACAGGCAAAATGGTAAATATTGTAATACAGGTCTCTCTAGGCTATTTATGATTCTCTTGCAATTGATTCTCCCATTTAAAATGGAGTGGAACACACAGTTTCAAAAGCTGTTGGTGAAAGAATACATTTCTTTATATACATAGATTGCCCCCCAATTGTCCGCCACTATTGTTGCCATGGGTCTGTGTTGTTTTAGGTGGCTAAGCGTATAAATATGCTTTTTTTTAAAGAAGCTCTAAAGCTTGAAATTATTACAAATTGTTTGTGTTCACTAGCGGTAGAGACTAACACACCAAGCATTCCTAGAAGATTGTACTGTTGTGTTTTTCGAAGTTGATGAAATGGTTCAATCTATGGCAGTCAGTCCAGAAACTTGTCTGTTACTGGCCTGGAGTATGGCTGTCCATCACCACCTCAATATTTCACCTCTTCCAGTCCCCACATCTATAGCCAGGAATGTCCAGGCTCTTCTTTTATGATGTCAAATGAAGTTGACAAAAGAAATATTTCTTGATCAGTTTTAGCTACTTCTCTGTAACCAAACTGCCAAGGTTTTTTTCCTCTTGCCTAGGCTGAAAATCCTTTCTTCTGCTTACTCAGACATCTATGGTTTGCACTCTTATTCACCTTTGTGAAGTGTCAAATGATGAACATAGCTCAGGTAGGTGATCTCCAGAGATAGCTGAAGGGGAGCACAGCTCCCTGCCCGTGCCCTATCTTGCTAAATTACAAGGAGTAATGGCATGTCAAGGGTAAGGGTTTTTTGCCTGTCTGCAGGGAGTCTCTGCAGTGTACAAACAAGGGTATCTATGGGGCTTTTTTGTTTTCTTTTCTTTAGTTTGCCCCTCTCAGGTGGGAAGTTATTCTATTCATAAAGTGGATCTCCAGAGTATCACCTGCACTGGGAGCTGAAAGTTTCAGTTTGATGATTGTCGTGTGTTTTCCCCAAAGCAAGGGTGGAAGAATCATCTCTTTCTTATTTTTTCCTGTCCATAGTAAAGCGGGCTTACAGGTCATGTCTGTCTTCAGGAGTATGGAGAATAGGGAAGAGTTCTACAGTAAGGTGTATCTTCTGAAATCAATAGCATGGAATAAATATGCAAGAAGAACACCTTGCTCATTTAAATCCCAGAAATACAGCTGTGGTCTTATTACCTCTCTTTCCTTCTTTTCTCAGCAAGTTAGTGAAGTGAGCAGAAGGCTCATTGATTTCAGTCTAAAGTGGAGCAATTTGTCCTGGAAGGTGTAGCTTGGCCACATACACATTGTCATCCTAAGCTTGTAAATGCACAAAACATCCAAACTTGATGGACCAAAATAAGCTCCCCTTAGACTATATGTTGACTCAAGCCCATAAATATTTGTACAACTGAGGAAAGGAGGCACAAGGCTAAACCATTCCTGTCAGCTTCTGACGTTTAAATTAAGATTTGTTTATGTATCAAATGGATAAAACAAGAACAGAATGGCTTTGTATGCCCAAGAAATCTCATGGCCCTGGTAGACAAGGCAAAAGAGAATGTAAACCTTTTAATTGGGCAAATAGTTCTCCCAGGGTTTCTAGTGAGGGAACATGAGAACATGAAGGATTTCTCAGGGCTTTTGAAGCAGTCTGCAGTGCTTATCACCACCTTAATGTGGATAAACCAGTAAAAGACCTGCAGAGGAGAAGCTAACTGTTACAAATGAAGATTTACCACTTTGTGAAAGTGGGTTAAAACCCCTGCTGGCTCCTCTGCAGCTGGGCGTGCTGGTTCTGGTCAGTGTATAGTCATCTAAGAGACAGTTGATATTGGCTGAGAGGTCATAATATTTTTCTTTTTTTTTTTTTTGTTTGTTTGTTTGGTTTTTTGTTAGTTAGTTATGGTGTTGCACACAAATTGACTTACAAAGATGAAAGACTTTTCAGGCTTTTTGGTTGTGCATCCTGACTCATCTGATACCATACAGCTGAGGAAAAGAGACAGTAGTCTGAAACAATTATTTTAGCTGCAAGAAAAACACATAACGTAAAACAATAAGGCTGTCATTCAGGCTAATGCTGTAGGGTACACAAGCTTTTTTCCTTTTTTTTTTTTTTTAATTCTTCCAACAATGACTTCAGTATCCCATGTTTGGGGTTAACCTTAGAGAGAACATACTGAAGGAGCTCCTATTTAGTTTGATCTACTCTAATAAAACAGAAAGGAGAGGTCCCGTCTTCTTGCATTGGGGCTCTTTCTTTGCGGTGGTGTTCCCTCTCAATGTGAATTTAAGTGTATTTGAAGACAGTTCTATGCATCTCCTCTTCATAAATCTGACCTCTTAGAAAATATTCGTAGAATAGTTAGGGTTGGAAACGACCTTAGGATCATGTAGTTCCAACCCCCGAAATATTGAAAGCTAATAACCTAATTCATTCTCTACCTGCAAATGGCAGACAAGCCACTGCCAACTCCTTTTTAATATGTCACCTGATATTTGCATCCTAAGTGTGATGCTGCCTGGTGAAAGCTTATCACTCTTACAGCTGCTTATGTCTGCTGTCACCTTTGTGTACCTTTGAACATACAGTGGGTTCTCTGTGCTGAGCTGTTCTAGATGTCTTTTGCAGGAAAAAAAAAAAGTCATTAAGCAAGTTCAAAACACATCCAAAAGTGAACCAATGTGTCCTTATGTGTGAGATATGAGTGGGCTTTCTCTGGGTAAGAAATGAGATTAGCTGGGCCACTTTAAAATGATTAATGATCACAGGGTAGCATTAAGTTGAATATCTAATCCTTGCCTGATTGGAACATTTGAGAGAACAGCACTCAAATATAATTTTTCAATAACAGAAATTTTGTCATGCTTACATTTCTATTATGGCACATGTTGCACTGGCTTTAAAATTTTACTTTGAGATTAATGGAATGTAGTCTGAATAGAGAATAGGTGCGATGCATACATGTTCCCTGAAAATTTTCTTCCACTGAATAATAAAGGGCCATATTTATGTTTATAGTTCAATACAAATGTTAAAGATTCACTTAAGATCTGCAGTATCTAATTCTAATATCTATTCTGAGTTAAATCCTGAAATGAGTTAGGTATTGGTCAATTGAGCAATTAGGCAATTACTTTTTGCTGTCTGATATGCAGTCCCTTAACCACACCCGTTCAGTAGGATACTAGTCACAGTCTGACAATTCCCTGTTTAAGACAGTTTTTTTTGATATCCTACAGAAATTAGTTTTGGATTTAATTTTCATTTCAACTATGAGGGGTTCTTTTTGTGGTGTTTGTTTTTTATATGTGTGGGGTTTGTTTTTGGTTTGGTTGTTTTTTTGTTTTTGTTTTTTTTTGTTTTGTTTTGTTTTGCTTTTTTTTCACTTGTAGTGTTTCCTCCTCCCAGTCACGTTGTTGGTCTCAGAAACTGAGGTCGATTCAAATTATGTGCGACAGAGCTACTCTGTGTATACAGCAAGGTTTTGCTTTTCCCATGCTCTTTCAGTAGCTTGCTGCTTTGCACAAGTATAGGGGCATTAATACTAAGCATATCCAAAATATTACTTGGGGAAGCAGGGAGCAAGATAAGAGGTTCATTTGGCTTACTAACAGTTCATATGAGCGTTCAGCTTGGGGGAAAGGGAGAAGGGGGAAAGAGAAATAATTATCCCCCAAATATAAGGCTCTAGCTAAATACCTGCCCTAAAGCTCATGTAAGTGACAAGAGTTGCAGTAACAAAGCTATCCTGGAGCATTTTAGGTATGCTTTTGAAAGGTAGAGTTCCAACTCTGTCATCTGTTGATTTAAAAGAACAATGTAAGATAGTAACAGTGTCTTGCAATTTCTAGTTCTTTTATAATCACCATTTTCCATCTAAAGAACTTCAGATGAAAGAAAATCCTGACTTTCTTTAGATGAACTGTACTTAGTGTTAAAGTATTATTACCTTGTTCTCAGCCTGAGGTTTTCTAACTTTTATGTAACAGAAACATACCAAATCCAGCATTAAGAAGCTGAAAAGTCCCCCTTTAATATTCATGATGCTTCTCGGTTCGTCCTCACATTTGGATATTTGTAGAGAGTAGATCATTTATCCTTTGCTTTGACAAAGGTTTCTCATTTTTAGTAAGGAATTCTTCCAGAATTTGAATGTTTCTTGTGGCTGTTTGATGAAGTCTTTCTAGTTTGAATACCAGCATAGTCCGTTAGTTGTTCCTCTGGTAATGCTCAAGGATCATAGATATAGCAACAAGATTCTAGGTTACGTGCTGTTGGAAATGGAAAGATTCTCTGTCTCAGCATCTGTAGTGATTTATATAATCCTTTTTTATTGCTACTCTGTGTTTACTTCCTTGTGCATCAAAGGATCTTTTCCCCTGCTCTACCCAGGGTATTTCGCTGTAGGCTAATACTAATTTGGTTATCCACCATCATCCATTTGCCTCTTCCTAGGTTATTATATTGTCCTTGTTTGGAATCTGTGCTCTTAGTTATGAGATAGACAGCTTTGTGCTCAGCTGTGTTAAAACACATCTTTTTCAGGTAAGCCCAGACTGTCATGCAATCTATGAAACTGACAACTCCCTGGTATTTACCATTTTATTATCTTTTGTGTCATCTGCAGATTTTACTGGGAAGGATTTTATGTTTTCTTTCATATCACTGATTTATTCTCCTGCACAGGTACTCTGTAGGGAATAAAGGGCTCAAGGAGTTCTTTTCCTTCACAGAATACTTGTGGTAGATCTAATCCATATTTCAGAGCTGCTGGTCATAATGGCTGGGAGCAGATTAGGGCTGCCGGCACTGATGAGTTGCAACCAAACAGAAGCAGTGAGTCATGAGCATGCTCTATTTACTTGCAGCAGTACAAGAAGGCTGCAGCCTTTCTTTAAAGTAATGTGACACTTGTTTTGCATAGTGATGCAGTTGAAAAGACAATTCTCCCTTGAAAATGTGTGTGTCTGTAGTGATGGCTACCAGTGGATTCCTATTTTTTTTTTTTTTTTTTTAAAAAAAAGGCTGTTTCTGGAAACCAAGCTGGATGATTATTGAAACAAAGCTACGTTATTTACTAGTGGCTAGAAAATTTAGTGAATGTGTTTATCCAAAAAAGGGCAAAGAGTTGGGTTTTGAAAACCCTAAACTCTTTTGTATTAGTTTTCTTCCTAAATGATTTGTTTCTAAGTTCTTTTCCAAATGATGCTTTTATTTATAACTAAATCAGCCTTTCAAATGACTAGAAGGATTTAATAATGAATTCATCAGGCATAATGTTTTATTAAAAATCAAGTTTGGAGTTTTCCAGAGATGAAGCTTTCAGATAACTTTTTTTTTTTTTTTTTTGTTCCTCACTTTTCTTCCACCCTCCCCAAAATATTTTTTTTTTTTTTTTTTTAGCAAACCACTAAATTGTGCTCTAAAGATTTTATTTTCTTTCCCTTAAGTTGGCTACTGTAGGAGACCTCTGCAGCTCTGTACATTGCCTAAGATTAAGGTTTAAGCTTAATTGTTTAGCAGTCTATTAATTCTCCCACCTAACCATAGGGTTTCATGATACAAGTGTGACAGAACTCATGTTTCACATTCAGATGCTCTGGAATTCTGACTTACCTGTGACAAAACTTTTGACTTTCTGCTAAAATTCCTTTAGGACCATGGTATTTGTAGTCAATTTAAAGTATTTATACTGATTTGCTTTCCCTTGAAGACCAATACTGCTCCAGTTAAAACATGCAGAGTTTTAGCATAGTCTGCATCAGCTCAAACTGATAATGCAAGCATTTTTTTTCTGTATACATCTTGTAAATTTTTTTTACAATATTTTTGTCAAGTGTTTATGGTTTTATATGTATATATGGACATAGAACTTCATACATATATGCACATACACACACAGGCAGTTTTGAAAAGAAAATACAGTAACTTTAGGGAAAAATACAATGGAAACATAAAACATACTTCTACCTGAGTGCAATAGGAAGGTGACAACTTTTAATTTATGTAACTTTCAGTTATAAAGCAATCCTGTGTTGTTATTTAAAACAACAATAAAACCACAATGCCATATGAACTAAAAAAATATATAAATAAGATTTGCCTTTGATTTCTGGTAATGTAGTGTAAATGTCTCATAAATACCAAACAAAAAGATCTGGTCAACAAGAAGGGCAGACACAGGCTGTCACACTTTAAAGTTTTCTGCTCGTTGAGCAACAGGAGACACATTAAAGTCAGTCCATTTGCCTGTTAGAGTTGCATTGAACTTTGTCATATGATTTCATAAGTGATGTTGGGTCTGTGCCATCTTTGAGGTTGCAGACTGCAATACAGAGTAGTTTAAGATGCTTTTTCATGTATGATTTAATCAGGCTGCACTATTTAGACTATGTGTTGTGTACTGGGAATAATTTCTGTGTAATGTCTTTCCAGCTGCATCTATATAAAAGGTGAAATTCCCCTACCTCTACATGAAAGTCAGCTAAATGGACTGTGGGGAATGAAGCAGCAGTTGAACGAATTAATTTTATGTAGCTGTCCGTAGCTGGCTGTGACACTGCAGTGTGCTTCTTCCACAGCTGACTTGCAGCCAGGGCCTATACACATCTTTGTGGAGTTCTTGGACTGCTGAGTTTCTGTGTATTGATCAATTTTCCCTTTGTCTAGAAGTGTTCTGTAGAGTTTTCCGCCCTCTTGCTAAATTCCAGTGATTCATTTACATGCCTAGGGCAGTGGCTTCTTAAGCCTCATGGTTGCAGGGGGCTTTGCTACTTACTGTTAGTACCTTTGCTAACTCTAAGAATGGAGGTCATCCCAGTGTTGAGAGAGGGAACAGTAACACTGTCTCCTTCTTTTGCATATCCTTTTGTGTAAGCTACTCTATGTTCAGTTTCAGGTGTCTGAGGCAAGGGAACTGTTTGTTGTGCATCCCCCTTGCGCCAGTAGAAAGTGCCATTTCTGAGAGTACTTTCCACTGGCGATTCTCAGTGATGCACATATAGGCAGTCCAGGCAGCGCAAAAAATTTTCAAGCTGTGAAACAGCTTGTGTAGCTGCATGGCAAGATGCAATTAGTTTGGCAGCCTGTTAGTTCTGGGGCTGTCTGGAAGCACCCTGAGGTTGCATATGTCATCCCTGTGCTAGGCTGTACACTAGGCAGTCTGTTGCCTGTATAATCAGTGACCGATACTGATCAATGTGTTCATCATAACTGTGCTTTGGTATAGAGTGTTATGGTGCTTTGTCTAGCAGTATTTACTTTGCCTCAAGAATGCTGCCATGCTCTACATTTTGAGCTGGATGTTATATGGAAAAGGGCATTCATATTTTGCTAACTTGGCAAGTTGAATTCAGCTGGTTTTGTTACTCAGTAGAGATAGAAAAAGATTGAAAAATTTGAGTGAAATAGCTAAGCTAAGAGCAGACTATAAACTAAGTCTGTAGTATATTTTGGTGTAGCTTGATCTATTGGAGATATTTAAGTGGTATAATATCCCACTTGGACAAAGATGCATCAGCAGAAATCTCTGTAGCAGATACTGTTTTCTTGCAAAACTTTTTTACTGATGTTGCTTGTTTTGCTAGTGATGATTTGCCTGTATGAGTCCAAAACAGACTGTTGCTGATGTAGCTGATTACATCCTTAGTGCTTTGCCACAGTGGTGTACCAAGATTGCTCTATTGACAAAATGCTCCTAATGCAGACCTCATGTGATTTGAGTAATTCACTTTTCTTAATTTCAAAGCTCAACAAAATAAGACTCCTGTTGTAGAATTTGAAGGGATGTTAGTTGTTCCATGACTCTGTAATGAATAATCATTGGGATAAAGAGACTTAAGAGCTGTACTGCATTTAAAAATCAATCCTGTTTTTCATAATATAATTAAGGTGGGTTTTTTTTGGGGGAGGTTTGGGGTGTTGTTTTTTTTTTTTTGTCATTTAAGGCATTCTTGTTGTAGCTTGAATTAAGGGTAAGAAATGTAATCTTCTGAGTTGCTTCACATATTTCACTTTTGGTCTTCACAGAATCCTGCTGATAGTGTGATTTGCCTGATTAATTGCGACAGTGCTAAATTCCACATGGTTGAGCTCCTTTGCCTTGAAATCAAATGATGTAAATGAAAACTTTCCAAAGTATCCTGAGCTTTCTCACCTCACCAAAAATCTTTCAACCAAAACTGTTGTGAAAGGCCTGGTGATCATAAACTAGTCAAGCAAAGTGTTTTGCCACGTGCTTTAAGCATCACCTAGATCTTATGCCTAAAAGAGTATTTTAGGGTTATCATAACAGGACAACTTCCTGCTTCCAGGGATCATAGCATGCTTTTACAATTGCTGCATCGCTGCTTGATTACTGGTGAGAGCTATGTTATATGCTGGACACAGAGTGTCAGAGAGAGGCCGTTCTGATTCATATCACCCTGGGGAGCATCAGGCATGTATCCAGACCATGCATCAGCATCAGTTGGTAACTGTGGTATTAAAATTGCTAGAAAAGGCATGGAATCAGATAATCATCCATAAAAGAGTACTGAATCAGGCTGTGAAGTTCACAGCTGGTGGATTCATATCTTGTGGGAGCATGGTACTGTGTAACAGGCAAAAATCTGTTAAGCTTACTAAATAAGTTAAGGCAACGTCATTAGGTAGGGGTTTCCACTGTTTATGCTGGGTAATTATTACCACACCTCCTCCCTAAATGTACTTACAAGTTATACAGGGTTTTTTTTGTGCAATGCCAGAAGAAGAGCAAATCAACTGCTCCAGGCTTAAGTTGTCTCACAGAGGTTAAACTGAAATCTAATTATTGACATTGTTACTAAATAGAATGAAACACATTCCAGAGTGTCAAAAAATGCATTAGCTTTTCTGGCTTTTGTACACTCCAAGTTTTTTTTCATTTATCTTGCTTTGATGAATTCCTGCAGCAGTGCCTGGTTCACAAGAGTAAAAATAGTCCAAGCAATGAAGTATTCATCTTTTTCCCCTAGTTTACACCAGATACAATCTATTTTAGGTTGAAAAACCGGAATAGATCTTCTGCCTTAATTTGAGGCTTTTTCTATGTGTGCCCTTTTCCTCAGCAACAGTTTAGGGGGGTGGAGTTCTTCTCTGAGCTTCTAGGCTTATAGAGCCTCCTCACCTGGGTGCTTTTTAAAGGGTAGTTAGCACTGGCCATACAGCTTTTCCAAGCATGTAAGTGTGAGGACTTGTGGCACAGCAGCAATATGCTCGTGGTTGTGAGTCAGAGTCTTGTTTTCATTTTCTTGCTACTGGAGAACACCACAGTCCTAATAGTGTGTGATCCCACTCCTGGTTGCCTATGAACACTCTTTATCTATGTGCTGTTAGGATGCTTGCAATAAGCTGGAGTGTAGCAGAAAATGCTGTTCAGTGTCAGGTTCTGCAATGGAGCATTAGGCCAAATTCAGTAGTAACTGTAAACCTCCAATTATTGACCTCCCCCTTTGTGCTGATGTTTTGATACTGAAATTCTCCCCACTGCTAACCTGTATTCCTGTTTATTCATTGCTGTACCCACAGCTTCCTTTGTCACTGCTTTTGCTCACTGTTCTTTAACCTCCAGCCCTAGAAAGATGGGTACATTTTTTGATATGGCAGGCATGCCAGCACTCTGTAAAGCTGTCAGGAGTGCTTGGATAGGTAGATCAGTGCCTGATACTGGTTTTAATGTGCCCAACATTTCCAACGGTGTTTCCTCTGGCTTGAAGCCTGTGTTTGGGAGACCACAGTATGCATTCCAGATGGCACTGCAAACAGCGTCTGCCAGGGAAAAACAGGTAAATACAATGAAGCAGGAAGGTAATTGGGGAACTGTACTGTGTAATTTGATTATAGTCTCAGATGGAGGGACTCAAAAAATACTAGTTAAAACATAAATATGGATGTTATAATGTTTATTATATAGTAGTAAACAATCCACTCAAACATATGAAAATTTAGGTCAGAGCTGTAATGTACCACACTGGCGAAGAAAAATGTTGCGGTAGAATGAGCTATCATGCTGTTACTTACAGATTTCTTTTTAATTTTTTTTTTTGTGTGGCTTTTCCAGTGATCTCTTTGAAGGCAGATTTAGAATACAAAAACCATGCTGGTTTTTTATCCTTATTTTAGTCAGGTGAAAAAAAAATGCTGATTTGTATATGTACAGGAGAATGTTCTAAAAACATGTTCTACTATGTGATATCAATATTTGAAAGTGGCAAGTGCATGAGTGTTCTTTTTTCTCTGAGCCTTTTTTAACCCCCTTGCCTATGTCCCCACCTACTTCCAAGAACTGTTTAGAAAAAAGTCTGGATACTTAGAATTTTTTTTTACCTTTTTTTTTTTTTGTGTGTGTGTCATTTTAAGTCCCCTATGCCCTTAATCCCCACAAACGGCTTTCTGGCTTACTAGTGTTTGCTGAAAATGAGAAGTGGTTACACAAAAATTCTGTTTTCTTCCAAAGCGCTGATCACACTTTATGATTTTCAGTTCCTACCAGCGTAATTGGGTGGCTTTTTTCCAGAAATTGTTTTTCCAGATTGTCAGAGGAAGATTGAATTTAATATAAATTCAATAACATCTACCTTCCTTGAGATATATGGTTCTTTATTAAATAATAGTTGCTATTACCTTTAAGTATTTCAGTTGCCATATTTGGTCTCTTATTTTCCTTGTGCCTTGCATAGTCACTCACTTCTGGGTGCATAAAATCCTGCCTAATTGGAACAGTAGCATTTTAGATTTATTGCAAACTCTTTCTTAGCTATGTGTCATAATACAGTGTAAAATAGGTCTGTACAAAATATGGATCAAAGAATATCTGTGATGGAAGGAAGCTCACTTATGTGATCTAGAAATTCAGTGTAAATACCCAGCTATTTAGGATGATTACCCTTTGGATATATGGTTCATGGGGGGGGGATGGGGATGTGTGTAGATCACCATATGAATCTGTAGCATGCCCTGAGTAGCTAATTGCATCTGCAGGTAGGTAAGAGTTAGTTTATCACACTGGTGTACATATGTATATATTCAGGGACACACAAACACGTACAACAGGAAAGTTAAGTCATTCCCATTTGATTCAGAGCATGCCTATAGGAAGAGTGCTCAGAGCAGTAGGAAAAAAAAAAAAGCACACATTAACCCTGAGTCTTTAAAACTGTAGAGCCAGAGACAGTCACTGAACTTGGCCTTGGGAGGGATGAATGGATAATGTGCTTACTGAGACAAATAAAACTTGTGAAAGGTGCAGAAGCAGGGTCCCTGGTTAGCTGAAAGTCAGCTGAGGCGGAAGAAATGCAGCCAAAAAGATTAGAGCAGGTGCAGGCTGACTGCTGCAGTGGTGAGGGGAAAGAGGTGTACCTGCAGGGGATGAGCTTGTGGTCCTCAGAGGGCCCTGCTTGAAGCCCAAGCAGTCTCATGGGTGATGGAGAAACTGAAGAGCCATATTGTCTAAAGCTTTGTGTACTAGCTAGTAAAGGGTACTTGTTTTTGAAATCCAGGGAAAAACTTGTGTATCTTTTGATTCAGCTTTTGCTTATGCTGGAAGGGGTAAGCTCAAAACCACAGGCTTTAGTGCTCTTTGCTTCTGCTCCTGACAGCTGCAGAGCAAGGCATTGTCTCGCAGGAATAAAGTAGGCTGTCATGGAGGGAGAATCAGGAAAGCCCATGCCTAGTCATTGTGCCAGGGAAAATCACAGTTTCGTCAGACTAGAGGAAGCTTAAAAGCTCATGGACTTAGTGAAACCCAAACAGAACAGCTAGATGAGCCAGAGGAGTCTTCCACAGCTGCTACAGTGTTACACATCAGAGGGAAGATCTGTTGTGTGCCAGCTTACTGTTCAGATTTTACAGATTGGTCAGATACACTGAACGTGTGCTAACTGCAGTTGTATGATTGCTGGAAAAGCAAACAAGGCCTTTGAGTTCCATATCCATCTAGAAAATGCACATGAAGAGATTTAGCTGCTCTGTGCAAGTGGCTAATTGCATTACCAGTTTCAGAGTCAGTCAGGACACAGCAGAGGAACACTTAGTTAAAACACTTCAGTGTCCCTTCCATAATCACAAGTGAAACACTCTGCTTTGTGACTTTCCTGGGTTTTGGGAATTTTGCTGTGAGGTTTTTCCAGGGTTCTTTTGGATGGAGAAAGGTTTCCTCATTGTGTAGTACTGTTTTCTTCTTTCCCTGGACAGCAGAAGTGTAGGCCTTTGAACTGAAAAAATGCTCAAATCTGACCCAAGACTGCCACTTGTTAGGTAAACTTAGAATTTAAATCAGACTATGTTTAATGCCAAGTGCTTGTGGCTATTTTTGGTTAAATGTATCAGGATTTTGATAAAACTCCACTCTCTGGTTAGGAGCTAAAATCAAATAAAGATCTTTAGAACCAGAATATTTTATGTATTTAAAAATTGGAATCTGAAACACAAGGATAGAGGAAACAGCTTTTCATGACTTGAAAATTTGAATCACAGATATTACAGTACACTGGAAGATACAGAGTTTTCAGATCTAGAAGGTGGATTTGCTTCTTTTCAGCTGGAACATTTTAGGAAAGCAGGATAGAATCCCAAGTTTTTTTTCTGTTCTATCTATTTTGTATTTCTAGACTTTCTTCTTAATGTCATGCCTGTTATTGCATCATTAGTGCTCTTTTATCTTTTGTCTTTGAAATGTGTCCTGTACATGCTTTTATCTCTCCTTATTATTGCTTGTAAACCTCATACTACTTCACCACTGTGGTGCAGCTGAAGCTCTTTTCCCTTGCTTAAGCCTACCGCAGTCTCTCTGGCCCTGCTGTCAATCACCAGCTGGATGCTGAGACAATTTTTTTTATAGCAGCTTCTGTCAGTAAAGAGAAAATATTTTGAAAAATACAGTCTAAAAGCTGAATGTCAGCCTGCTGAGTGGCCTGGTTAAACAGGAGAATTGACTCTGCCAAGTTTTTGCTGTTTAGCTTTTTTTCTTAGTTTAAAAAAAAGTGACTTGGGGTCTAGCCCAAATAATAAACAAAATAAGACTTTCTTGGCAAGGACTCGTAATCGACTAGCTTACTAAAATTCTTAAGCTCCTCTGTGACAGTTTCTGTCTCCACCTTTCTGGTCCCTGTAATGTGTAAGTCTTCAGTCTGTTGGGGGTGTCACACAGAGGAGTAGCAAAACCCCCATAAACTCCAGTAACTCTGTCAGGCCCCCTGTAGTTCCCTGTTCTGTTTTCTTTTTCAGCAAAAGCTAGATGACTGTAAAAGTGTGTGTCTGAGCTTCAAAATCCTACAATAAGTAGTACTCTGTTTTAACAGGGAGTATTCCAAAAGAGAGTTGGGATGGCCTGAACAATTGTACATAGTCTTTATGACCAGGGCAAAACACACTCGAAATATTTAGAGGTGAGGAACTGCATACTTTTTTAAAACCACTTTGAGAAAGGATGGTGGGAGCACATGGCATAATGCGTAGTAAATCTTGTATTGGAAAGCTGCAAACCCCTTGTTGAGAGTTGCATTGGTCTCTTGAGCCAGAGAATATTGCTGTCCTACAGATATATTGTTGGAAACTGCTTTGAGAAGTGCAGCCTACTTGTTAGTTGATAAATAGAGATTAGAATCATCTACGAGGCTATTTTATGGTGCTTGTTAACAATATTTACCTTCCTAAACTGATTCAGTATAATCCTTGCTATGGTTTTACCTCATTTCTGGAAGACATATAGATAATGTGGTACTTATATGAAGTCTTGCATGTCACTGAAAACCTGCTGTATTTCCTTAGCTGAATTGTGCGACAGGATTATATTAACACAGATTTTGGAATATATGAGATCCCATGGGGTATGGTGTGTAGTTGATATGACATGACTTGCCTTCAACAGTTGTTTTAACAAGATATCCTTCATATAAAATATACCAGGCTGAAAGGCATAACTGAGTTTAGTAAGAAACACTGTTGGCAAAATTCTTCACTTTCATCTTTATCTGATTAATTCAAGGCTGTGTTATAGAAAGAGTATTTTTAACCTAGCGTAGTATTTGGTATGTTTGTTTAAACTTCCCCTCCACCCCCTGAGGGGGGAAACCCAAACCCCAACACTTCCCTCCCCCCAGAAAATAAAACCCACCCACTAATGGCCAATAAACCCCACACCTAGACTCCCCAACCCCTTTTATCTTTAGTGCAAAATCATATTAAATAATTGTTAAACTCATTGCAAGTGTATGTGCATTTACTGTAGTTGAAACCCATACTGCTTAAAATATATTCTCACTTCTCCTAAAATCTGCTTTAATAATACATTAATTAACACTTCTGTATATGAATGTGTTGGCATATTCAACACACAAGAAAATTTACAGTTCCTAATATTTTAAACTGTGTATCAAAGACTAGCATTAGCAAAGAGAAAATACACTGTGAATATAGCATTAAATGCTAAACGTATAATTTACATGTAGCTCAATCTTTATTAAAAATATACTTTAATGTTTTGATAATACTGCTAATGTTTTTTGAATTACTGTTAACATTTTTCCAAATTCCTGCTGATGGTTTATTCTTTTCATCAGTTCTGTAGAGGGTCCTAATATCTAATGATAACAATAATTAACTTTTTATGTAAACAATTTTAGATTTTATGGCAAAATATTGTAATTTTCATCTGTTTTCTTCTTGCACAGGGCTTGTCATATTGGCTGAAAAATATTCAGCTGAATTATTATCTGAACATTCATATCTAAGTACTTGTATCAAAAGGCTTTGAACAAACAACCATATATTTGAGAACAGGTTTCAGATATAGACAGATTTTTACTGTCTCTAGACTTTGTGCTGCAGGGAAAAGCTTACTATAGGAGGATACTAAATGGCTGGAGAGTTTGGTAATGGGATGTGGAGACCTTCACCTTAGGTCACTAGTTTGAATGTACCCCAGGTGGGTGGAAACTAAAATCCATTATCATCTGATAGCTCCTGCATGGCCTGTGTGAAATGAGTTGGTGGTCCCAGGCAACTTCCTAGTGGAAAGATGTCAGTATTGCAGAATCAGCGTTACAGTTCTCAGAGACTGGGACCCTTGCCGGAACTCTTTGCAGAAATATCAGTGGCCAGAGTGGGTTTGTTCTGCACCTTAAGTGGTTTACTGTAGGACATGGCAAAAAGCATAATTGTGCTACAGAATGGAGAAACCATTGGCAGTTGTTAGGCCAGGTCTAACTTGTAAGTACACTTCCCAGAACTGTTTAGCTATGTTTGGCTCCCACTATTATTGCTTACCGGGTACTTCAGAAAAATGCTGCATGCCACTTATGTGCAGAAGCATGGGAGTTAGGTGGAAGGTCTGAGGAAAAAAAAACCTCCAAACAAACAATGAACCCAGAGAACTTTCTACATTAGTTAACAGAAAGTCTAGAGAGGCTATAATCCTGGTTGAATTTTCCTAATTGACTCTCAGACTAGCTGACTGAATCCCTTGGCTTTTTTTGCCTGTAATTTTGTCAGCAGTTTGCAGTTGGTTTAGTGATTCTGGTACTAAGGAGGAAAGTAGTATATGTTGTATTATTGTTGGAGGCAGTGAAAGACTCTTAATTGTAATCATGTGATAAAATCAGTGCTTGAAATTTTATTGTTGTGGGAAATAGCTGTTTTCCAACCAACCAATACTTGCTCTCTTACTGTTTTTATGTACAGTGGCTTTTGTGTCTGTCTTGAACATGGTCCTGATTAGCTAATGAAGCTTACCTGGCTAGATAAATGCAACTTCATCAGGCACTCTCTGCTTTTTTGCTCAGGGAATTGAAGGAGATCCCTTTGTCCATAGAGTCTTCTGGAAAGTCAGCATATGATACTTCATCCTAGAAGTCCCAGGAGCAGAGTGTCTGGGATACCTCACCAGTTACACTGAAATGCACTTCACTTCCTGCAGTTTTTATTGTCTCATGATTATAGCAAGATGATGCTGGTGTTTCACCTTCATTCATGTGCCTGAAACTCAGGCTGGGTACTTGGGTGGAATTACTTTAGAACAGAGACAGAAGCATGTGTCCATGTTTTTCATTAATTTCAAGGAAATATTTCTTTCTCCTTGAAATATAGTAAGTAGCACCTTCTCAGATAAGTTGAACGGTGAATTAACTAGAAGTAAGATGCTGAGCAACTTTCTGCTGGATATGTTAAATTTCATGTTTCTAAATATACAAATAGTTGTTATCCCAATACCCTATATAACAGCATATTCTGTATGCATCCTCCCCAACAAACAAATCCAATCTATAACATTAGGCTGCCTGGGTACCCTCACTTCCTCAAATATTCAGTGAGACTTTACAGATATTCAGTTATTTGTCTCTGAGATATTAATGCATGCTTCTTTGCAGTGACCATAATTTACAAAATTGCTTTTTTTTTTCCTTGAGAACAGTTAACAAAATCAAAAGTTCTAAGTGCAGTATGTTTCTGTTTTAAAAGAACATCTGCCTATAATAGACAAATAATAATTATCATCTATATGTATTTTGAAAACAGTAAGTATCAAATTTTTAATAAAGGCTTGTGTATTGCGCAGTAGGAGATGCTAACCAATTTGAATGTTGTCTTAAGACATTATGATGTAAACAGTTGCAGAAGGCTTGAACTGTATGTTACCTTTTCAACACAAATCGGGAAAAAAATGGATTGATTTGTTATATAGCAATCCTTATCAGTTGAATTTCTAAATAATGTCATATTTAACCAGATCTAGCTTGATGGTTAGTTACAGGGGGTTTTGATTTTTTTTTTTCCTCAATGAAATAAAAAGTTACAACTGAAGAAAGGAACTCTGATAGTTTTTAATATTATCTGTTAATTCCAGATTAAATATTTGTGCATGTTTATTGCTGTGGCTTTGTTTGTTTTTTTTTTGCCATGGGTAGTTCCAATTTGTAGTTAACAGAAATCTTCCTGTCAATTTACTTTTTCCTAATATGTCTTTTCAAAACACCTGAACCTAGTGCAGTAACTGTGTATGATGATCTAGGGACTGCAGGAGTTAGGCAAATCACAGCAGAGGTTTGTAACTCTTTTAATTTGCTAATCCATGCATGGAGCAACATTTCCAGCATTACCCAGAGATTAAGCCCTAGGGCCAAGGGCAGAGCCTCAGTTTTAGTTTGCTAGCTGTAGACATACTGTGGTTAGAACTAGGTCTCTGCTGTGGACAATACCAAGCCTTTTCAATTTAAATTTCAATAACACTAGAAAAATATTAAACATGGAAAACATGAATTAAAAAAAAAGACCACCCTATCTTTGCATTCAGTCATTTCCCTGGATAAAGCATTTGCTGTAGTATCAGAGGCCAAAAAATTGTTACTTTTTTTGAAAATGGAAAGAGATATAAGTGAATACAGTATGTTAATTTTATGCAAAATATTTTATTTCTGAGGGTGTGATTATTAATGAGCAATGAACAAAAAAGATAATGATTTTTGTGTAGATGATTGCAATGATGTTTAGCAATTTAGTAAGTATTGCAATGTAATAAGTACTGCAATACAGTTTTTGATAGATTTTTATTTACTTTGATTAACTGGTAATTCGTTCACATTAAGTTGACTGGTTTTAATGTAGGTCACAGGAATGGTAATCACTGGATTTGTTGATAGTAACTTTACAAGAGTGGAAAGATTTTTAATCTGTAGACTGAAATGATAATAATATCGTAAATAATAGACACTATTTTATTATAGTGCACCATAAAACCTCTTAAAATTTGGAGAAAGCATACCTCGTAGTATTCAGTTTTGGTTTTGTGGGTTTTTTTGTTTTTTGGTTTTTGTTTTTTTTTAAATTTTTTAATTACTTCCCATTTTAAGCGTATTTATTTAAGAGGAATTTGTGTGTATATGTATACACACGCACACAGATTGTTCTGAACTTACAAAAGAAACTCTTCCCTTGCATTAATTTTGATGAGCTGGCAGTATTACATAGCTTGGACTAAATACAAATAGAAGAACCATTTCTAATCCCCTGCCTTTAGTATTTATTGGAATAACATGTTTTGTGGTCATCTGTTAATGCTGCATGATTATGAATGTAATTGTACAGTTAATTTTCCTCCTGTTAGATTTCTCCAATGCCAGTTTTTAAGAAGGTAGCAAAATTATTATGATGCACTTAACAAAAAGGAAGCTGTGGTAGTATCTATGTCAAAATTGGTGGCACAAGGGCGGTGAGTCCTGTATGAATTCCAGAAGCTTAAGTGGTAGAAAGGTCAAACTGAAGATCAGGTTAATGCGTCTGAGAGGTCTTGAATACTCACTATTCTGTAAAAGCGCCTCGTCCCATAACAGAAGAGTCAAAGGAGAAACACATTGCCTGACTTCCTGAAGTGATGCCTCTAAGAGGAAAATCCTAGTCCTGCACATCATGTATACCTGTGACTCTGGTTACCATTGCTATGAGATCTGTATATACAAAGATTGCAGAATCTGTCAGTACGTATACTTTGTGTTAGAGTTACATAGGCATAACTCCAGTAATTATGTAGTCAGGTATGGGATATCTTTGATATAGCTCTCTGCTTTGTGGAGTTGGAGAGTCCCTTTTGTATCAGCCCTTCTGTGGTACTCATTCACATTCTAAGAAATTTTTATAGCATTAAGCTCAAGTGTGTGTTTTTTGTTTATTGCCCTTTGAACTGGGGAACAATGATTGCAGATTTCCTTTGGATGTCTTTGACTTCTTTGTGATTGTTGTTCTTACTAGATACTGAACCAGTGGGGGCTTGTGGCAAATAGTACCATGGCTCCAAACTATGTGGTATTGCTGATTAGCCATCAGTGCATTGAGAAATGGCAGTTCAGAAGGGGTGTCCTGGAAGCTGTAAATCTTAATCCTTTGTCCACTGATATTCTTTCTTAGAGAATGTAGCTCCCTATGATGTTATAAATCATTTAAAAATCACTGTGCAATTGTGATTTTCATTAAGCATAGTGCAAAAGAATGTTTTTCATCATATCTTTCAATAATTGGTCATATTTTTCATTGCAAATATAACACAATCTTTAACAGGCCTCTGATTTTCTGTCAAGTGTTATCTTAGGTCATAGAAAATATAAGGTAATGAGATACTGCATTTGTTTCTTAGTCTTTGGATGCAATATACATACTATTGTATACTGCAGTTATCACCTGTATATCTATTTTTAAGAAGCCTAAAGTAAATACTTCAAAAAACCCTTGCTCAGTGTTTAGACGTCAGTTTTTTGCTACAGCTGTCTCAGTATTTTGGGAATAGAATAGTATTAAACAGTAAAGGAACTCTAGAGTCTTTGAAGGGAGATTTATTTAAATAGCTTCTCCTCATCCTAACTGAAGAGTTCCATGCTGTTTTGTTGTATTAGTTGGGAGTTAAAACTCCCCTGACCACTTCATAATGATTATGAAGTCATACCTTATAATAAATAAATGTTGGATCAGGCTCAGCTGAGACTATAATAAAACTTGTTTCCTTGCCTTTTAATGTTTGAAAGGTAGTAGTGCAGTATGTGTGTGGTCTGAGATTTTTGCAGACGTGATCTGCATTTAATCTGGGAAAATTAATTCCCTAAGCTGCTGGCAGGCAGCATGTACTTGTTAATTATTCAGGTGGATGACAAATGCAGAGCAGAGGTTCTCGCAAAGACAAAGTTTGTATGATGCATGTTTAGTAACTGATAGGCTTGACATTCTGTGGTGTCTTACTCAGTGCTAATCCTAATAAGCTGCCTGATGAGATGAACGCCTATCCTCCTGTCCTTTAGAGAGAGAAAACAGAGATTTGAAAGAATTTCATTATAGCAATAAATCCCATACTTTGTTATTCCTGGTGGAAAGAGATCTTGTTCCAGTGAAAAACACAAGTCAGAATAGTAGCGTAATACAGTGTATTGAAATGAATAGAAAAACATATTGTAAATGCTTCCACCATAAAAGTAGCTGCAGTTTGTTGTTAGGCCAAATTTATGCAGTTTAATTCCCTCCAAATTCTTTAACTTGGATCTACAAGCGATATAATCCTATGGATGTATGATTTCATCAAGACTTGCAAATTGCCAGGGAAGTAACTTGAAAACATTGTACTTACTGTAGTCATTATTTTCTTTCTCTCCATTTTTTGGTAGTGAAGTGCTATATTGTGAGTATGTGGTCAGTGACCAGACAGCAGTGAGGGCCAGAGTTACCCATGGACACTGGAAGCATTAATAACTGAGAGGCTGCCCGTGCACGTGGCTCCTGGATTTTGGCAAATGCTTTTATTTGTAGTTATTTCCTTATGGTTTCTTTCACTCTTTCTGTATTTTTATTACAGCAGAAAGAATAATAAGATATTTAACTCCCCCACGCCAGTGCAGAGCACCCAGCGCCAATCCCAAGTGACATTTTTTAAATTATTCTGGGGTGTAATGACCAAAGGTGTATCTTTGGTCTATTCACTGCTCTTTTCCGTATGACAGGCTTTTCTTGTGGCTAACTGAAAGAACGAAAAGATGGGCTTCTTGAACTGGAAGTTTTCTGTAAACTATAGGTACAAGAAATTGTTTCAAACAGTGTAATTCTTACACAAAAAGAAAACTTTCTACTAGATCACTTGGTTTGTTGTTTTTTTGTTTTTTGGTTTTTTTTTTGTTTGTTTGTTTTGTTTTGTTGAGTTTTTTTGCTTTTATGAATTTGGGGTAGGTGGATGTTGGTGAAGGACTTGTGTATTTTATACTTCTGTGAAACTTATTTCTGTTTGTCTTTGCAATTGCATTTAAACATATCCTGTAGCTCAAATGAATGTGAGGCTGAGAGAGAAGAGTTACTAGATTTATGTCAAGATGGCAGTGCTTTAGCTTCTCTCTCAATCCTCCCCCTTTTCTGTGCGTGTGGTGGGGGGGAGAAGGGAGGACAATGTAATAGGGTACTGTAGCTCCAGGTTCTAGTACCTTGCCAGAGGCCTCTGAAAAGCAACAAGGTTGTTCCTGTTTTACCAACTTTCCTGAAATATGGTGGGTGGTGCTAATAGCAATTGGATAACATTTAAATATTTTGAGAGGAATACTTTGTGGCTCATGAAGGTTAAAGAATTACAGTAACATAATGCACTTGTTTATCTTTACAAAACACGTGGTGCATTGAATCCTAGCTCTGAGCAATACTCCTGTCTTGAGGTGAAGGAAAACATTAACTTAATTTACAAACTAGCAGAGTCCTGGGCCTCCCCAGATTAGGGGCTTTTAATCAAATGAAATTGTAGCTAATAATTGGAACTAGTTTTCTGATGCTAGCTGTGAAATTCAGCTGAAATCACCAAACTCATTTCCACAAGATTTTAAGAGCTGGTTGAAATTAGAGTGTAGCAGGAAAGGGCTTTTGTTTGTTCCACCAATTTGTGTATGCTCTTTTCTTTTGCACAAATTGCTGGGCATGGCAATTTCAGTTCCAAGTCCACCAAACTTACTTCTGCTAAGATGTAAGGTTTGGCTGAAATCAGAGTATATAGGGATAAGGCTTTCGTTTGTTCCACTTATTTATGTATCTTCTTTCTCTTTTTCTTGTGCGAATTGTTGGGCATGGTGATTGCATTGCTGAGACTTAATTTTACTTAGCAGAAAAATACATTATGTACTGTGTAAGTAATTGGTGTCTACAGAGTAATTTCATAAGGTACTTGATGCATAATAGCATGTACTGAGTTATTTATAACATAAGAAACTTATTTTAGGCAGTTTAGCCCCTATGGTTAAGCTCATATTCCAAAGGATAGCCCTCTTTGTGTCATTATCTCTTTCCTTTATTTGTAAATAAAATTAATATTGCATGTATTTAAATCAGAAATAAATAGAAGAAGCTGTGAGGAAAATAATAAATAGTAGTGTGCATTTTAGTGAGCAAGTGTGGAAACTGACTTGTTCTTTGAACAAAAAGCAAAACCCTGGTCACAATTCAGTAGTACAAAGAATCCCTACTATACTCAAGCAAACCTGGAAAATGCTATGTGTTAGCAAAACCTCATTAAACTGTCATATACACACTTCGATAAACTTTACAAAATACAATATTTTAAGAATGCCCCATTAAACTGTCATGTACTTTTTCTGCATTTCCTTTGCTATTATCGCTTGATTACCAAGATATTTGTATGCTAATTGAAGCTTTCTTTTTTTCTTCTAATCATCTTTCTTCCCTCAGCCATTTGGGGCAGAATCGTAGATGTACAAGAGAAACAAAGATTTATCTTGGTTTCTCTAAGGAAACTGTTCTTATCTGTGAAATTCCAGAAAAGAATTTGCACTGCTTCTAAACAACATATGCACCAGACCTACTCTTTCCAGTGGCACACCAATTTTACCCATAGGAAGTATTTTTTTCACCAATAGCTACATAAGTCTGTGACTTCATCTTATTTGCACCTTTGTTATAAACGGATGACTGAGACCAATTTAAAAACAAAAACTATTTTAATTAGGCTGAGAAGCAATAAGCAAAACC
>WYDI02026578.1:3788-18148 GCA_009867235.2 Psittacus erithacus | reverse complement strand
CCCGCATACACATCCCCCCCCCCCCCCTCCATCCCCATCCCCAGCCCCTCCCCATCCCCATCCCCTTCCCTTCCCCATCCCCTGCGCCATCCCCATCCCATCTGCGTCTCCATTTCCATCCCCATCCCATCTCCATCCCCTTCCCCTTCCCATCCTCATCCCAATCCCACCATCTCATTGTAGGTGGGGTTGCAGGTTTTTCGGGCCACTTTGGTTTTCCTCTTGGTTGTTTTCTGGGGGTCGGGCAGCAGGTAGGTCTTGACGTAGGGGTCAGGGTCATTGCCATCCTGCAACGGTGGCTGTGGGGCAGAGCAGGGGACATTCTGTGAGCACAGCAGAGGGGTGAACCTCCACCTCACTGCCACTGGGCACTGCACACGTACCAGCCCCCTGATGTGCATCACCATGATGAAGAGCTTGTTGTTCTTGTAGGAGATGGAGAGCTTCACCTCGCCACCAACCTTCCCCAGGGGCCGAGCCCACGTGGCATCTGGAGGAGAGGAGGGACACGGGTGGGATGGGAGCCTCTCGCTTCACCCTTTGCCATGCCAGCACTGCCCCCAGCCCCCCTACCTGCTGCCTTCGGGGCTGCGTTGGTGCTGGCCGCCTTCTCGTCCCGTGGCAGGGGGTGGAAGAAGGTGTAGATGAGATCACACTGCGGGGCAAGGAGGTGACATTAGCAGCGACCACGTCCCGCACCATTCGGGACTGATGCTGGATGTGGTGCATTGACCCTCGGGCACTTCCCCACCTCACCAGTGCCCCCAGCACCACCCCACTCTGCAGGGACCCCCCAGGCCCCGCACCTCTGCCACCTCGGGCGCAGCGTGGATGAGGTGCCAGATGTACCCGTTCAGCTCCTCCTTCCGCCGCTCGGCCGCCGCTTCGCCCCGCGACCGCCCGATGAGGAACCTGCTGGGGAAGCTGCAGGGACGGATGTTCAGCAGAGCCCGGGGGCACTGGGGGACCCCGAGGGTCCATGGGGTGTCTGTGGGGGTACCTGGGCAGCAGCGAGGAGGGGAAGAGGAGGCGCAGCTTGTTGTGCAGCTCCTGGAACTCCTCAAAGCTCCGCTGCACGAAGGTCACCTCGCCTGGGCTCTCCCGCTGCACCTTCACCACATAGGTCTGCAGAGAGATGCGACATGGGGTGGGGACCTCAGGATGCTCTGAGCCCATGTGGGGATGGGGAGGAGCACCAGGAGAGAGCCACCCAAGCAGTCCCTTCGCTTGTCCCTGACCGTCCCCACTCACGTAGCCCTTGCTGGGGTTGAAGATCCGCTCATGGCGGCAGAGGAAGACGTCGCGGATCCGGCCGGATGTCTTGATGGTGTGTGTGCGGGGGGCGAAGGAGAGGGTCGGGCGGGCATCAGAGCCCGTGAACTTCATCTGCGCCAGGTTGTGGATGAAGAAGTTGAGTTTGGTGGCCACGCTGCCCAGGCTCGACTCGATCAACCTGCAACGAGGCCACCACGCGCTCAGCAAGCCGAGCCCAGCCGGTGCCTCCATCCTCGGCTCCCTCCATCCTTCTCCTGCCCCAGCACACCCCAATGTCTTCTACCTGGTGAAGTACGTGGTGGCATCAGCATCAGAGTCCTGTGGCCTCAGGGCATCATAGACGTACTTGAGGTCCTCCAGGTCGGAGAGCTCAGGGATGCCACAGGACAGCATCTGGGAGGCAAGGCATGGATGAGGGCGGGCGGTGGCAGGAGGAACCATCCACTGTTCCTGGTGGGAACGGGTGTGCAGCCCCGGCTCTCACCAGCCCCAGCAGGTTGAGGAAGAGGTGGGTGTGCTTGCGGATCAGGTTGTAGGCTTGGCAGCACAGGTCGACGAAGTCATGGAAGCGACTGGAGGGTTTGTCCCCGCCGTTGATGACATACGCCATGTCCGAAGTGAAGACAAACGGTGCCCGGTCCCTGTGTCGAGGAGGGACAGAAAGTGATGCCCAAGCAGGGGTCACAAAGAGAGGGGGCTGCAGAGCCCAGGCAGGGGGGATGGAGACCCCGGGGGATGCTTCTCACCTCTTGATGTTGCCGAACATCTGCGCGTGGCCTAGGAACCTGCCGAAGTCGATGTGGAACATGTGCCCCGTGGTCTTGAGCATGATGTTGTCGTTGTGCCGGTCGCAGATCCCCAGCACGTAGGTGGCCACGCAGCAGCCGGCGCAGGAGTAGATGAAGTTTTCCACTGCCTGGGCAGGAGGGAAGGAGCCAACAGTGGAGAAAGGGACGCGAGGGGGTCTCATCCCTGCAGAGTGGGACACGAGCAGCGGGGACCCTGCCAGGCTCTTCCTCACCTTCTCATACTCATCCTCCCCAGGGTTGTGCTTCTGCAGCCAGTCTGCCAGCGGCCGGTCTTTGAAGGAGCCGGTCACGCCATGCTCCACCTGGATCTTGCGCAGGGTCTCGGCGTTGGGGATCATCTCCACCATGCCTGGCAGTGAGACAGCAGCGTGAGAGCACCCATCCCTCCTGAAGGGTGATAAGACCCCAGCCCTTGAGCACAAACCCCTTGACTCTTCAGCCATTGAATGACAGCCTGCAAAGCCGTGCTCCTACAGACGGGCTGGTGGGTTCAGACCCAAAAGTGGATCCCAGCTACCCACAGCAGCTCCTGTCTAGTAGAGCCCCAGGACCTCCTGCGCTGTTGCTAGCCCAAGAGCATCATGATTTTTAGACCTCAGAGCAGCTTCCAGTGTCTAAAGGATATAAGGATGCTGGAGAGGGACCCTTTATCAGGGATTGTAGTGATAGGACAAGGGGTGATGGGTTCAAACTGAAACAGGGGACATTGAGGTTGATGCCACTGGGGATGCTTTGATGCCGGGTTACCTCGTCCACGGCCAGTGGAGAAGCAGCGGAAGATGACCATGCGCATGTCCAGCCCCTCCTGCACCCAGATCTTGTTCATGATTCGGATCATCTGCAGCGTCAGCATGTCCTGCCGTAGGTCATCTCCACACTGTGAACCCATGAGGAAGAGCCATCAGAGCCAGGGGGCAAAGCTGAGGCAGCCCCACGGGGCCGGGGCTGTGCCGGGGTGGCCAGGCTCACCTTGAAGATGACGCGGATGTTTTCTCCCAGGGGATCAACGTTCTGGAAGGAGAGCTTGAGGGGCACAGCATTGGAGTTGAAGTAGGAGCAGTCCTGCCATGGGAGGAAGGCACAGCCCGTCAGGGTGAGCTGCGGGAGGGAGAGGAGCCTATCGAGCCCCCCGGCTCCAGCACTCACCCGGGGCACGATCCCCTTCACCAGCAGGCTGGGGCTGAGCGGCAGCCGGCACGACCCATGTGCCTTGAAGAACTGCTTCACATCCTCCAGCCCCTCACGGAGGATGCCCTGCGGGGTGGGCGGGCAAGGATGAATGGGCATGGATGGGGTGGGCACAGGATGGGGGGCTGAGACACAGCCCAGGACCCCTCCTATCACCCCAGCTCCCTCCGGCACCCTCTCCTATGACCCCAGCACCCACCTGCCGTGCGGATGGTGCCGCATCCCGCACTTGCTGGGCCAGCCTGGCCAGCGTGCTGACGAGCAGGCACTGCCGGTCAAACTCCTCCCGCAGCCCCTTCCCGCAGCAGCACAGCAGAGCTGCCAGCAGGTACTGGTACCGGATGCTGAACTGCGAGTCCTTGAGGCCGTCCTTCAGCAGCCTGCTCAGAGCAGGGGTAGGAAGGGGTCAGGAGAGCCACAGGGTCCCCCCGCACTGTTCTCAGCCCTCCATAACCTACCAGAAGAAGTAGTGGGTGATCTTCAGGTCGCAGATAGCTCGCTTCATGAGGAAGCGCACCAGCGGGCTGTCCAGGTAACACTCATACTTCAGGGCCTGGAGAGGGGATAGTTTTGGGGCACAGTGGGACCAGCATGCACCCCATGCCACATCCTGGTCCTACCATGCACCCCATGGCACATCCCAGTCTCACCACACACCTGGACCAACTGGGGCAGGTAGTCCAGCAGCTCGGTGTCGGAGATGGAGTCAATCCACTGCACAGCCGTCCTCCTCACCTCCTGGTCTGGGAACCTGCAGTAGGGACAGGCCTCATGGGGACAGCATCCCCAGCATCCCTCCTCCCATTGCAGAGTGCACATCCCTGCGGCACCCACAGCCCACCCGTGCCTTACGTGGCATGCAGGAGCCCCAGGGCATCCTGGTGGCTCATGTAGGTCCACTGGTTGAGCAGGGCGTAGATGTCGGGCAGGCAGCCCCACTCCCAGCTTGGTGCACTGGCCAGCAGCATGGGCAAGGCGCCGGGCGCCGCGTGGCAGTGGGACCGCTTCTCCCACAGCCTCTTTCGGTCCATGTCCATCAGCCTGGGGGCAGGGGACAAGGATGAGGCCTGGGGCAAGGGAGGGGATGGCATTCCAACCCTAACCATGCCATGATTCTGTGATGGAGAGCAGGATCCTGCCTGCATCCCCCTGGGCTGCTCTGTACGGGGCTGCAGGATGCTGGGGGCTCCCCCCATCCCCATGCTGCACCCTGTCCCCCCAGGGACAGCCGGGACCCCAGCACCCATGCCCAGGGGTGACTGAGCTGCTGTAGGGACATCCCTGGCTGTCCCCTGAGGGACCCCTGGGCAGGTTTGCAATGAGGTCAGCCCTGCTCTGTGCAGCGGATCCCGGCGCAGCTGCCAACACTTGATCCTGTCTTTTATAACCAGCGCTGGGTGACTCCTGGCCTGTGCCAGGCTGGATAAGAAGCCGGGCAGCTGGTCCTTTGGCGGGGAACAGAAAGACCCTCCCCAGGCACCCCGGCTCTAACAGCACCAGGCTCCAGCATCATCCCTAATGCCCAGCAGGGTCAGCCACTGACATCCCCTGGGGTGTCACAGCAGGGTCCCCCCTGGCAGGGCAATGCCAGCATCGCCCAGGGTCCATCACTTACCAGTAGAGTGATTTCTTCTGCATCGCCTCCCGCAGCTGGCGCTGATCCTCCTCCCCCAGGCTGCCGAACTCGTACCTGGGGCTGAGCTCAGCCGCCGGCGGGCTGGTGAACTTCACCTCGAAGGCAGACGTGGGGAAGTCGATCTGGGGCAGAGCAGAGGGTGAGCGAGAGCCCCACATGGGCTCGGTGGGGGGGGCTGCCCCCAGACCCCCCCCCCAGGACAGACCTGCAGGATGACACTGTCGGGCTGGTTGAAGTTGGGGGCACTGGACCTGGCTCTGGAGTTGTCCTGGGTCGCCGGCCACAAGCCCAGGAGCTTCCGCCCGCAGGTCAGGACCCTGGAGGAGAAGGAAGGGTGAGAGCACAGGGGCAGGAGGGCGGTGATGCTGTCCCCGAGGCACTGCGACCCCCCCCCGGCCATGCCCCATAGCGGGGGATGCCCCACGTACTGCCTGAAGTTGAAGAGGGGGGTGGTCACCCAGCCCAGGGCCTCGGGCACACGGCGCTGCTTGTTGGTGTCCGAGGAGCCCCCCGGGGGGGGCACGGGCACGGCGAAGAGCGTGACGCTGAGCAGAGTCTCCCGCGGCAGCCGGTTCACCTGGACCGGGAAGCAGATCCTGCGAGAGAGCAGCCATGGCTCAGCCCTGCCGGGGATGGGACCCGAGCTCCCCATGCGCCTGTGGATGCCGAGTGTGTCCCCCAGCATGGGATGAGGGTCCTGTGCCACGGGCAGGATGCAGCTGGGCTTGGGGAGCACACCCCAGTGCCATGGAGGCTCCCCACCGCGCACTGACCTCGTCCCACAGCCAAGGGGGGCTACGTGGGACCCCGGGGCTGAGGCTCCTCTGCGATGCTCCTGGGGAGCCCAGGGTGGCAGCTACATCCCTGCCATGGGTGGTAGGGGACGGGGCTGCGGGCACGGCTCCGCTCCCCGCCGCCCGCTCGGCGCCTGTCCTTGGGGGCATTGGCACCTTCTAAAATTACCCTGTCCCATCCCCACCTCCCTGCGAATGCCCGGCCCGGGCTCGGCGCTGCCTCCCTGCCTGCTCCCGCAGCTATTCTGGGAGCAGATCCCCTTTCCCGGGTGCAAAGACGCAGGTCCAGGGTGGGCAGGGCTGCTGCTATTCCCAGGGATGACACAAGAGCTTCCAACAGCCAAAACCAAGGGAGAGGTGCAGAGAGGAGCTGCAGGAGCAGGGGAGGAGGAAGGCTGGGTCTGGCACCAGGACCCCCCTGCCCACCCCATGGCTGGGTGCTGCCTTACTGCTGGTCCCATATGATGAGGTGGAAGAGGTATTTGTAGACATTGGCCTTCTTGGTGAGCAGGGGGCTGCACAGCTCTTTGCCACCGTGGCTGAGGGAGCAGGAGAGGTAGAAATCTTCATAGCTGCAAGAGGAACAAAGGGAGCTGTGAGCTGGGGGGGGGCTCAACTGGGGCAGGGGAGCTGTGATGGGGAGTGCACCCCACCAAGGGGCAGACCTGCAGCAGTGGGGAGGGGAGGATGGGAGCTGCATCTTCCTGAAGCTGGGCTTGGGAAAGGGGCTGTGACAGGAAGGGGGTGCAGCGCCAGGTGCCGTGTCCCCATCACCATATGCCACCACGCATACCATCACACGGGGGCTGCCGGGGGGGCCCTGCCATGTGGCAGGTGCCGAGCGACAATCTGGGGAGGGCTGGGGTCAGGGGATGCCGGCATTTCCCAGGCTTCCTGCTTTGTTCGGAGCCACTCACCAAGGGGAATACATTAAGGGCAGGACAAAGGCGAGGGGTCCCCAGCAGGGCGGCTGCTGCCGGCGCCGGTGCCTTGCACGCCTGGAGCCCCGCGTCCCCCCTGCATGGGGCTGGGAGTGGGTACGGGGCACCCAAGGCATGGAACAAAGGAGCACGTAGCTGGTGTGGGGCAAGGGCAGCCCAGCCCTGCTGCACCGGGGCCATCTGTCACATCCCTGGGGTGAGACTGAGCCTGGCAGTGATGCTGCATCCTCAGGGATGCATGGGGTTGGGACTGGTGAGCTTCTCTGGGCACCCTGTGCCAGCGCCTCAGCACCCTCACGGGGCAGGACTTCTGCCTGAGAGCTCATCTCAATCCACTTTTATCCCTCTTTGTGGGCCAGGGACAAGCTCCTCAGCCACGCAGGGCATTGCAGAGGCTGAGCGGGGCCCCGGCAGGGCCTGTACCTGGCAGCCCAGGTGATGGGGATGCGGTGGGTGGCGTAGACAGTGAATGCGAGCGGGCAGGAGAGCAGGCGAGCCTCCCGCGCCGCGCCGTGCTCCCGGCTCCCCTGCACCGCCGGCTGGAAGTCTGCATTGAAGGTGCTGCAGTAGAGCTCCACCAGGTTGAGGATGGCGGCCGTCAGGCTCTCCACGATCCTCTCTGCAGGGGTGACATGGATGGTGTGGGGTGGTGTCACCCCAGCTGCATCCCGCTGGGCTGGGGTTGGGATGCAGAGGGGACCCTGGGCAGTCTCCCCCAGGACAACACAGTTTAAGAGGGAGATCTCAGGCTTCCCATTTTGCTGGGTTCAGGGAACAGCCTCCATCACCTCCAGAAACCCTCTTTTCTTCAACCAAAACCCTTCTGGCCGCAATAATTGAAAGGGAAGGGGGTTGAAGATTAAAAGCACCAAGAACTTGAGCCCAGAAAGGGGGGAGAACACAAATACCTCGATTTTCCCTCTTGGCCAGAACACTTGGATCCTGTTGAGGAAAAAAGAGAAAGCATCAGAGCAGCATCAGAGTGAGCCCTGTGGGGAGCCGCTCGCCAAGCCAGAGCTGTGTAACCAGACCCTGCCTGGGCAGGCAGCGGGGCCAGGCAGCACCTGCTCCCGGCTCGAGGAATTTTCCATGTGGTGTGAAGGGAAGCTGGGAACGGAGCCCGATGTGGGAACACGCTTCCCACCGGTGGGAAGTGCCCATCTCTTACCTTCTGGATTTTGGGCTGCATGCGGGAAGGGCAGGGGGGCATCTGGTTGAGGGCTGCTGTGATCTCCTGGGATTCCACAGCAGCCAGGGCATTGCAGATGGCCATGACTGACTGGATCACCCGTTCTGCCTTCAGCGGGAAGTCTCCCTATGGAGGGCAAAGCAGGGGTGAGGCAGGACCTCCAGCAGCCAAGGGGATGGTGAACCAGGCTGTGCCTGTTTCCCTTATTGTCATGGCTTTACCCCTTCCCTGATGCACCCTTAGAGCCCCATAACAAAAACGGGAAAGAGACTGCAGTGAATGAGGGAAAGTGGCCCCCAAAATGCCCCCTCGGTCCCTGCTGCTCACCTCAGCCGCCAGGAAAGCATCCACCTCGTTGTGGAAGGTGTCAAAGAGGAGGCTCAGCGCCTGCCTAGAGGACAAACAGTGAAGCTCAGCCCTGGCCAAGCAGGCACCCAGCATAGGGGACCGGTCCTGCTGTGTCCCCCCTACCTGCTGATGGTCTGCTTGATGGGCCTCTCCTGCAGATGGATGTAGTGGTTGAGGGTGGAGGGGCTCTGGTCATCGTTTGCCTGGAGATAGAGAGAGTGCGTTCGCCATTCCCGGGTGTTCCTGCAGCAGGGAGATGCCAGGGGCATCCCTGCTCTGCTCCCCATACCCAGGGGGAGAGTGGACACCCACCGTCCGGGCCAGGTCGCTGCGCAACCCCTTCCTCTTCATCAGCTGCAGGTTGATGTCCATGTCGAACTTCCTGCAGTGCTGGATGTACTCGTGGCTGCCCAGCGCGTGCTTGCTGCAGGGACAGAGCCCTCCCGGTGAGCACACAGCCCCTCTCCATCCTATGGGATGCCCCAAAACTCAACCTGGGATCCTCCATCCCAACACCCTTCAGCCAGGCAGTGTTGGCTGGGCTCAGCCCGGCTGCAAAGGGATGTTTGTGCCACTGGGTCGCTTGTGCTAGGAAACGTGAAGAATAAGCTATTGTTTTCCCTCTTTCCCTTGTGCCCTCCAAAAAGCCAGCACGATGGAGCTGGAAGAGGGTGTGGAGAAGCTTATCCTGCCAGGACCTGCCCATGGATGTGTGGGAAGTGAGTGTGGACCCAAGGAGCTGGAGGATGCTCTTGCCCCATCAGCCTGGTCACACCATGCCCACCAGCATGGGAAGCCCTCCTGGAGCTGATCAAGCCCTGGTGCAGCAGAGCCATGGCAAAGTGCTGGGGGGTGAACAGGAGGTCCAGGCAGGATGAAGCTGCAATGGCAAGAGGTGGTGGAAGGGTTGGGAAAAGCACCCTCGGGACTGGCATCCTGCACCCTCTGCCTGCTCCTGCTCCCCCTGTGCCTTGCAAAAGCAAAGGGGGAGCAGCTCAGGGTGGTTTGCAGAGCTCAAGTGCCCGACCAGCTCCACAGGGAGCGGTTTGGCACCTCCAGCATCTCCTCAGCCACAGGAAGACGTGGAAAGAAAAGATTGGTCACAAAAGGGATTTCTGTCCCAGGCCTTTCTCAAAGCTCCTTTGAGATCCAGCAGCACTGGGGAAATGCTCGCCAGGGCCCGTCCCACTCCATGCCCACGGTGCTGCTCCCAGCCAAAGAATCAGGAGGTCCATCCCCTTGGGAAAAGCCCTCCAAGCTGGCTGGATCCATCCCGCAGATGGGCACTCCCGATGGGAATAACCCCTTCATGCAGCCGTGCCGGGGTCCAGAGGCAGGAGCTGGCTCCACGCACCCTCTGCTCCGGTGCCGCACAGGCTCTCCCAGGCTGAGCAATTCCCAGCCGCTCCTTTAGGGCCTAAACCAGCAGCTCCTGGAGCCCATGGCAAAGCTCCCGCAGCTTTCCCATGGCCCGGCCAGGCCCAGGGCAGCACTCCAGCAGCAGGAGCTGGCTCGCTGCACCGAGCACTGGGGAGGACGGCGCGTGCCTCACACACCAGACTACTGCACCTTCCTCTGCAGAGCTCTCCCAAGCTGCAAGACCCTCAAATCCCTATGGAAATGCAGCCTTTCTGCAGGACAGGCAGCAAGACAAGGAGGGATTCTGCGGGTCTCCATCCCCATCACTGCAGCTCTGATGCTCTGTGCCCTCACACTGCTCCCAACATGTCTCTTTTCCACCTCTGCCTGTAATTCCCACAGGAACATGGAAAAGCCAGGCTCTGCCACTCCGACCATGACGTGGCTGTTGTTAATGCTTCTCCAAAGAGCTTGTTTGGCAGCTCCCTGGTTGTCAGGCCTTTCTCCAGGCGCACGGGGGTCAGTGTGATGGATACCCTGCCATCGGGAGAGATGCTCCCACAACATACCAGAGCATCACCATGGCTTGGGAGGCAGGGACGGAGCGGAGAGGCTCCTGCTGGGATCAGCCCTGGCCATCCATCACACCCTGCTGCGGCTACACATGGGCTGAGCACAGCCAAGTGTGAGCCTGGGGATGCTGAGGGTGTGTTTTGTGTGTGTCCCCCCCCCGACACTCACTTCTGCAGGAACTCCTCCAAACCACAGATCTTGAGCACAAAGTCCTCGACGTCGATGCTGTGCAGCTCGTCGTGCGTGTAGCACAGTGCCTGGTAGATGAGCAGGTCCACAGTGGATGAGCCTGCGGGGAGGAGCAGCAGCACCGTGGGCCCCAGGGATGGTGGGACCCCCGCCTCAACCTTCACCCGGGTGTTTGGGGCTCCCCATGATCACTGCAAGGGGAAGGGCCAAGGGGACACTTACAGTCACAGGTGAAGGTGAGGGGCTCCCGCAGGCTGTCACACACCACCGTCACCTTCAGGCTCACGCCATGGCCAAGCTGCTCGGGGCTGAGGTTCACAGCGCTCCACACCAAGCCAGTGAGGGAATAGTCCTTGGTGCTGTAGCTGGAGCGCAGCCTGGCGAGGCAGGGACAGGTCAGAGGCGCTGCCCTGCTTTGGGGTTCACCCCGGCTCCCCAGAGCACCCCGGTTGTGGGGCGTTCTGCAGCAGGAGGCTCCAGCCCCATGCAGGTACTCACACATCCAGCATGTGGCAGAACGCAGCCACCTCCTCATCCCGCTCCTCGGACACCTCGAAGAGCTCATAGCCATTGGTGAAGGAGTGCAGCCGGGGGGCAACCTGTGGGGCACAGCACAAGACCCATGACCCAGCTGCAGTGTCCTTGGGGGGACTCCAGCCCATTGCCCCACGGTTACACCTCCCTGTTACAGCACCGGGCACCAAGAGCCTTTGTGCACGTGGTGCTGCTGCGGCTGGGGGAAGGCAGTGCTGGGGAGATGTGGCAGAGACAGGAAAGGAGAAGGGACAAGGGGTGATGGGTTCACACTGGAACAGGGGATGTTCACCTTGGAGACAAGGCAGAAGCTCCCCCCTGTGAGGGTGCTGAGGCGCTGGCACAGGGTGCCCAGAGAAGCTGTGGCTGCCCCATCCCTGGCAGAGCCCTGCCCATGCCCATGCCCATGCCCTGCCGCTGCGGTGCTGGGGCAGGCTCCCCGCACACAGGGGTCCCTGGGCCTCCATCGCTCTTCCTCAGTGCACAATGGCCCCGCTGTCAGACAATGAACCCAGGCAGCAGGGGGGGCAGAGCAAGGTGGGGAGCAGCACAGCCCCTAAGGACGGGTTTAATGCTCTTTGACAACGAGCCTCTGGCACTGAGAGAGCCGCGAGTGCCCTGCACAGCCCCCCCTGGCCCCAGCTGCATCCTCGCTCCCTGCGGACAGGGAGGTGACCTGGCCCCTTATTGATGTCCTCTTGCTGAGGGCAGGATGAGCTGTGCCAGAGCCAGCAATGGGCACCCCGGCAGCCCCCAGCGCCTCGTGCGCAGAGGGGACGCATCCTGCCGGCTGCTCAGCAGAGGGACGAAGTGAGCTGGGCTCAGGAAGGCCGCTGAGAGCCAAACAGGAAAGCGATGGCTTGGCTCTCGGGAGGAGACTCCCGGCTCTTCCCAGAGGATCTGAGGACACCTCGGCATGAGCCTGCTGTGAACCGCCTGCAGCACAGCCCGAGGCAGCGGCTCCTGCGCCCGGGAGCTGCAGGACACTCATATCCTCCTCTTCCCAGCCCTGGGTCACCAACCCCGGAGGGTTTTGCACCATCCTGCACCCCGCTGGGGAACCGCGCAACATGGGAAGGGCTCATTAAGCCCCAGGGATGGTGTCTCAGAGCACGGATGCCTCTGACCACGGTGCAAAGATAACTGAGGAGCCCCAGCGATGGGGCAGAGAAAACCAACCCTGAGCAAAGGGAACCCAGCGAACGCCATGGCCCTGTCCGCAGCCTCGTGCTGGGCTCTCAGCTCTCCCATTGCCTCAGCTCCAAACCAGCCCCAACCCAGGCAGACAAAAGCCTCTCACCGGATCGCTGGAGATCCTGCGGTTCTTGTTGGGTGCCAGGTTCTTCCTGTTGCCGAAGCGGGACACGTACGTCCGCGGGGGCACCTGGGGGGGCATGGTCTTGCTCCGCGCCACTGGCTTCCCGCTCAGCTCCTTCTTGAAGATGCCTCTGCCCTCCTTCCAGCCGCGGGCAGCTTCCCGCAGCACCTCCGACTCGTAGGTGGACTTGAGGTTGAGGCAGGTGATGGCATCATTGATGCCATACGGGTCCTCCTCGGAGATGCGGCGCCCGAGCAGCTTCCCATGAGCCCGCTCCTGCGCCGCCGAGAACGTGTTAACGTCTCTGGGCTGGGGTCCCTTGGTGGAGGACGGGGGGGATCCCTTCCCCAAGTGCTGGGTGCCCTCAGGGGAGCCCCACAGCAGGTGCCGGGGGGGCAGAGGGGGCGGCGAGAGCTTTTTTGGGGAGCTGCCGCCGCTGTTGTGGGGCTCAGTGCCATTGAGGGGCTCCCCGAGGAAGTCCCCCCCCGGCCCCTCGAGGATGTACAGGTACTCCCCAGCGAGGGGGCCCTTCAGCCAGGGCTGCGGGTCCAGCGGCGGGGGGCTGGGGCCGGTGGGGGGGGCTCCGGGCACGGGGGCACTGTCGGGTACCAATGGGACGTTGTAGCTGAGCAGGGGGTCGGAGCCGGAGAGGCCCCGCGCTGCTTTGATGCCAGCGCAGCCGCTCCTGTCCGTGGGCTCATCCCAGGAGATGAGGGGTTGGTCCCCGCGCTGCCGGGCCCGGTTCTCCTCCTTGTCCTGCCGCAGGCGGGATAACGCGTCGTATTCCATCTGCAGCGCCTCGGCCAGCGCCAGCTCCTTGCGGCTGATGCCCACTGACTCCAGGGACTTCCAGTGCTCCCCATTGCCGCGCGTGGCGGACATCGCTCCGGTACCCAAGAGCTCTTCCTCCCGGGGCGCAGGGTCAGGAGGAAGGCATGCTGCACCGCCGGCCACCTGGGCATGGGGAGAGGTGAGGGTTAAACTCAGATTCCAACTGGAAAAATGGCTTCCAGAGGGACACGAGAGGCTGCAAATGTTCCCCTTCCCCAGCACTTGGTCCTTGTCGGCTGCTGTGGGCTTTTCCTGGAAAAACAGGAATCCCAAAGGCTGGCAGTGCTTCTGGAGGCTGAGCAAAGAAAATGCGCTTTTAACCCAAAAGCAATAAAACAAAACCCGGGTTTGATGGCTGACCAAGCCACAACCCCAGTCCCGTCTCCAAGAGAAGCATCGGCAGCTCGCTGAGGTCCTGACAGAGAAACAAGCCCACCTAGCTGAGCTGAGGCTCCGTGTGTGCCGATGGGATGCGGCCAGACCTGCACCAGGGCAGCCGGGATGCGGGAGTAGGGATTGGGATAAAGATGGAGATAGGGATGGGGTTGAGGATGGAGATAGGGATGTGGATAGGAATGGGGAGCGGATGGGATTGCGGATACAGACATAGGCATGGGATGGGGAGGAAGGCTTGGCCTGCACCAGGTACAGCAACCCCACGGTGCCGACACCAGCCAGAAAGAGCCATGAGCATCTCAAGCAGGGGGCTCAGCCCCTTCCCTCCCCAGCTGCACCAGGACAATGCAAATCCACATGGAAAAGCCCCAGACCCTCCTGGTCACCCTCCAAGTCCTCTGCCAGGGGCAGGACCAGGGCTCAACCAGCACCTCCCACTTCAGGGTCCTGCCCTGTTCCCACCCAATGCCCATCCCATTACAAACATGACCTCGGACTGGGAGCTCCCAAGGCAGGAATTCCAGAGGCGCAGACACAAGCAGATTTCCTCCCTCTTTAAAACCCCATTGCTAATAACAGGGATCATTTTCTGACTTGGAATTTCCTGGCATTTGCCATGGTCACGTCAGCCTCAGGAGACTCATCCCGCCTGGGATCCCACCCTCCATGGAGGCTAAGCAGGAGGGAAACCCCCTTCTTCCCTGGAACCCCTTTGCCCTAAGCCCTGAATGAGTTTAACACAATCTTCTTCCCAGTTGGCACCATAAGGGAGGCTGCAGCCTTGCAGGGATGCACAACACATCCCTGGTGTGACCCACCAGGAACTGCTGCTGTGTGAGGGATGTTTCCCCATCCATGCGCTGCTCAGGTGCACGGAGTCAACCTTCTGTGGGGATGGCCCTTGAGAATCATGGAATGGTTTGGGTTGGAAGGGACCTTAAAGCTCCTCCAGCTCCAACCCCTGCCACGGGCAGGGACAC
>WYDI02026577.1:15121-69881 GCA_009867235.2 Psittacus erithacus | reverse complement strand
TCACTCGCGCTGCCCGGAGCGGGTTTTTAGCCAATCAGGGCTGTGCCGCTCCTCGTGGCTCCGCCCCTGTGAGTCAGGTGCTCGCGTCACTCAGCTGCCGGCTCCTGGGCAGGGCCTGTCGAGGCGTTGAGGCTCCCTTGGTGGCTATGGCCGCTCTGGGCTGAGGCTCCTGGGCGCTGCGCTTCCCCTGCTCAGGTGTTGAAGGCGGCCTCTCTCGAGCAGCTCACCTCAGCGATTGACTGACAATAGTCGATGATGCTTGGCAATCCCGGTTGAGGACTTGAGATATTTGTGCTATTAATGTTGCAAATGCCTTAAATTAGTAAGCAGCTAAACAGAGGTCTGCCGCTGCGACAAAATGCAGTGGTGTTTCCTCTTTTCTCCTAAGTGCAATGCTTTTATTGATGGAACTGTGTGCATGTGAACGCATAAATTGCAAAAAGGTTTACAGTAAACACTGATTACTATAATCTTAATCTCCATGAATGACTAGTGAATGCAATATGGGTAAATTGCCTCATCTGTCTTACTGTAAAAAAGTGTGTGGTTTTGTACTTACATTGCTGGACTTATTTGGCACCTACCTCTTGTCACTAAATACTGCTGTCAGAAAACAGCTCTGAGTGTTCTTCACTGAAATGACTGAGGAGTGAAAAATGAGAAGCATGAGTAAACCGGACTAAAAGCTGCAAAAGGGATGAGCCAGGTATTGTCTCAGTGCTTAATACAGTTTGCTGTTGTTTCTGCCTTGTTATGAGCAAGATACATAAATGTGTCAGAGTGGAAGTGTGGCGTGGTCCAAATAAAGATAAGGTAAAAAAAAAAGCAGCAAGAAGTAAGTGAGTGCTTCCCTACGGCTGTTGCGAGCCTCGCTGATGCAATTACCTCTGTGCACAGACCCTGCAGTGTTGTGGAGCCCATTTAACCTCACTGGAGATCTTCCTGTTTGAACCCCAGGATCTGCTCAGCATGGGCTGCATCTGCTTTTCTCTGGGAATACACAACTGAGCTCTTAAAACAGTGGGCAGAAGTCACCTGTTGAGAAAAGCCAACAAAAACTACCTCCTCTGTAATCTAATAGGCAATTCGTGGTTTTGCTGGTATCAACACAAGGGATTTATCTAGTAAATCGGTGCGGGGGCTGGGCTGCATATCTGCTCTTCCAGGGAAAGGCTCACTGTGCAAGCAATGTGCTCACTTTCTTGGATCAGTGCTTTTAAGCAGATCTAACAGTCCAGAATATCTTTACTTAAATTTACTATAGCTCCATGGAAGGATTATTGATGCTATTCTATTACTTAGCACAAAGCAGTGGTCTCGAAGGGACTGTTTAGTACCATATCCTTGCTATTAAATCAAGCTATGCCAAGGACTCAAAACCAGCAGGTAACAAGCTTTTCCCTGTTTTTCAGTGAGCTCTGCAGAATCTCATCTTTCATTTGAACTGCAAGTCTCTTATGTGTGCACAGAAAAATCTTTTAAAAAAAAACCCACCACAAGCCCAAGTCCTAAAGTACACAGTGTGTGTTTAACACATGAAGGAATGCTTTTGCCTGTGTTTTTACAGAGAGGCTCAATGGATGACAACCCTGTTCCTTGCTGGGAGAAGCTCTGTCAGAAACAACCACTAGCCCCCTTTCTCCTCTCCCATGTAAAAGCATTTGAAAAGGCAAAAAAGGAGAGCAACCACTTTTTCTGTCTCCGTGCAATGTGAAGGAACTTTTTTTGATGCTGACACAGGCATAGATGACCATCTTACTTCAGCTTGATCAACCATCGCTCCCTCCATTCCATACTCACTCACATATAGACTTAAACCCTGCACAACCATCCAGCAGAACACATGGTTATGGCTCTGTGGGGTCATTTGGAAGCTAGGGCGTTTACCAACAAAACCCACAGAGCCTTATGGGAATATTAATTGCAATGACCATGGTTTCTTTATTGAGGTGCAAACGAAGCTTACAGGAGGTTGGACATAATCCTGGACAATTGGCCCTGCTTCAGAAGGAGCTGGACCAGATGTCCTCCCAAGGTCCCTTCAATCATTTTGTGAAGCCATTTTTCTCCCCATGTATTTACTTATCAGTAAAAACCCCAAGTACCTGCAGTAGCCTGTTAGAAATAATATTGATGAATTTTTCTCAATTGAAAAAGAAAAAAAGAAAATGCTGTGCTTGGCTTGCCTAGACCAAATGAAATGTTTTATATACCATACAGAGTCAAGCCTTATTTGGAACCAGGAAATGTAATCTGAGGACTCACTCTGGAAACTGTTCAGAGCACCACCAGCACCACCATCCCCCAAAATTAAGAGTTTGTTTTTCTTCTGCCAGTGGGATATCACTTTATTCAGCTACATGAATTAATTCTTGCACTTTTTTCCTTATTACAGAGACATATGTTCAAGCCTAGGCTCCTCCATGAATAGTGCTTTTCTTGATTACTGTCAACTTTTCATCCCATTGTGTCATCTTGTTTGTCTTTTGATGTTATAATTTCCTTATTATACAATGTTTTAACTACACTGGCTGCAACTGTTAGAAGAATAACTAGTGATTTTGGGGGTCAACTAGAAAGACTTTAAAAGGATTTGATTAGGCAATTCATTTTACTGATGTTACAGTAACTTCTTTTTATTTAATAATGTAAATGAGTATTGGTGCTTATCCACTTTGACAAAATACTGCAAAGTTGAATGTAGTCTCCCAGATAAAAAGCTTGCACTGGCAGAAACACACAAACTAAGAAATTTGTCTTACCCAGACACTAAGGTGCTCCCCATGAGGTACCTCAAAATATTTGTATTCAGGAAAGAAATGCCATGTTTACTTGGCAAAATTTGCCACAATGCCTTCCCTGGGGTAATGTTCAGGCCACAGTCCTGATATTAAAGTAACTTAATTCCTAACAGTGATAGAGATGGACACAGATCCATGGGTCTGCTTCCTCCCACCATGACTTACAGCTATCACCACCCAGCAGCTGGTTGGTAGGATTGTTTCCCGAGGGTTTGCGAACTCCCAGACATAGGAGGAATGTTGTAAGGTCTCCGAGACAGGAAGTGAACTACAACCAAGGCTAGCAGTAACACAATACCTGTCATCAAAACGTCTATCCCATTATCTGTGTCAAATGACAAGTTGATCTCCAGTCTTCTAAGCAGCAAGACTACCATCCCTCCTCCATTTTTATCTTTAATGTACGAAGTGCTTTTAAAGTCCTCACTTTTCTCCACCCTACATTTGCTTACATCTTAGACAAGAAATGGATTAATCTGAGGCAGGAGAAAGATCTGGTTTGACTCCATTAGGAAAGTGGATTAAGAATGGAAGATGACCTCATGTCTAACAGAAGTCCTTAATGAGGGCCGAAAGTGAAGATGTAGGAGATAAGTCTTTTTAACAAAGACTGAAGGCCAGGCCAGTGAGGTCACAGTGCCATAGCTGTGCAATGCTCCACAACTGGAAACCAGAGAGGACTGTTAGCCTGAAAAGCATAGAATCCCAGACTGGTTTGGGTTGAAAGGGACCTTAAAGCCCATCCAGTTCCAACCCCCTGCCACAGGGAGGGACACCTTCCACTACAGCAGGTTGCTCCAAGCTCCATCCAACCTGGCCTTGAGCACTGCCAGGGATGGAGCAGCCACAGCTTCTCTGGGAAACCTGTGCCGGGGCCTCATCACCCTCGCAGGGAAAAATTTCTGCCTAAGATATCATCTCAGTCTCCCCTCTGTCAGGTTAAAGCCATTCCCCCTTGTCCTGTCCCTCAGGTCCTTGTCCAAAGCCCCTCTCCAGGTTTCCTGCAGCCCCTTTAGGTACTGGAGCTGCTCTAAGGTCTCCCCCTAAGGAGCTGTCTCTTCTCCAGGCTGAACAAGCCCAGCTCTCTCAGCTTGTCTCCAGAGCAGAGCTGCTCCAGCCCTTGCAGCGTCTCTGTGGCCTCCTCTGGACTTGCACCAACAGCTCCACGTCCCTCTTGTGTTGTTGCCCCAGAGCTGGACACAGGACTGCAGGGGGGGTCTCCCCAGAGCACAGCAGAGGGGGAGCATCCCCTCCCTCAACCTGCTGCTCATGCTCCTTTTGATGCAGCCACAAGGGTGTTCTGGGCTCAAGTGCACACTGAAGCTGGGTCATGGGGAACTTCTTGTCAACCAACACCTCTAAGCTCTTCTTCTCAGGGCTGCTCCATTCAGTCTTCCCCAAACTGTGTTTGTGCTTGGGATTGTCCTGACCCAGGGCAGGATCTTGCCTTTGGCCTTGAGCTCAGTGAGGTTTGCACATTCCCACCTCACAAGCATGTCAAGGTCCATCTGGATAGCATTCCTTCCCTCCAGCATATCAACCAAACCACATAGCTTGGTGTCATTGGCAAACTTGCTGAGAGTGCTGATCCCATTATCCATGTCACCAACAAAGATGCTCAACATGATTGGTCCCAACACTGACCCCTCAGGGACATCACTCATCACTGATGCCCACTTGGACATTGAGCTATTGACCACAGCTTTTTGAGTGCAACCATCCAGCCAGTTCCTTATCCACAGTGATCCATCCATCAAACCCATGCTTCTCCAATTTAGAGACAAAGATGTCATGCAGGACAGTGTCAAATGCTTGGCGCAAGTCCTGGTAGATGACATCATCTGCTCTTCCCCTGTCTACCAGTGCTGTAACCCCATAGTAGAAAGCCACCAGATTTGTCAGGCGCGATTTAGCCTTAGTGAAGCCATGTTGGCGGTCACCAGTCAGCTCATTATTTTCCACGGACCCTTTGCCAATCCATGGGAACTCTACTGGACTGCCATGTCTTCTCAAATATGCTGGATAGTGGCGTAGCCATTTCATCAGTGGTTCCCTCAGGACCCAAAGATACATCTTATTGGGTCCTATGGACTTGTGAATCTTTGTGTTCCTTAGATTGTCTCAAAACTGATCTCCTACAGCAGGTGGTTCTTCTTTCTCCCAGTCCTTTGCCTTCTGTTACCTGATCAGTGCGGCTGGAGCACTTGCTGGTGAAGACTGAGGCAAAAAAGTTGCTGAGTCTTCTCCATGTCCCAGGTAACCAGGTCTCCTGTTTCCATCCAGAGAGGGCCCACATTTTCCCTAGACTTCCTTTTATCACCAATGCACCTATAGAAGCTTTTCTTGTTGCCTTTGCTGTCCCTGGGCAGGTTTAATTCTGTCAGGGCTTTAGTTTTCCTCACCTGATCTCTGGCTGCTCAGGCTGTTTCTCTGTATTCCTCCCAGGCTACTAGCCCTTGCTTACACTCTCTGTGGGCTTCCTTTTTTGCTGGAGTTTGTCCAGGAGCTCCCTGTTCATCCATGCAGGCCCTTTGTTGTTCTTGCCTGACTTCTTTTTTGCTGAGATGCATTGCTCCTGAGCTTGGAGGTGTTCCTTGAATATTAACCAGCCTTCTTGGGCCCCTCTTACCTCTGGGGTTTTATCACAGTTATGCTGCTAAGCAGATTTCTAAAGAGACCAAAGTTTGCTCTCCTGAAGAAGGAGCAGCGGTGAATGATGCTAGACAACCCAGCCAGGTAAAGACTAAATGACAGAGGGAAAGTCTCTTCTCTGATAAAGAAGAATGCCTTGTTCTTGTTGAAAAAATATGGCGACAGTAACAAGAGGGCAGTGTTGAGCAGATAGCTTCAACTGGAGCTTCGGGTCTCATAGGAGATGTCTGACCTGGGAGCTCTGTCTCAGCACTGCATGGGACGTTTTTTAGGATTAGGTATACCACACAGGACACCTGTTTTAACTGGGAAACTGTGTGGTGATAACCTCTTGCAAGAAGTCATTGAACTATGACACTAGCATGGAACAAATCCTTGAGATGCGGAGGAAGTGTGATGGTGGGACTCTCACAGTACCCCACCTCCTGCCTGAAAAGAAAGCACCACAAGGACAGAGAATGGATTTGCTATGGCTTGCTTTTTCTGTATTGTTGTTGTTTCATGTCTACAGTGTTTAATTACTGAAGTTTATTCATTCATTTTCGCAACTAAGACATGAATGAATTATGGCAAACATTTTAATTACTTAACAATGCTCTAATCAAAAGCTTTAACAACTGTATCTGGAAATGCAAGTTGTTTCTCCAGTTTGATGGCCATTCATTTCTCTCTAGGGAGTATTAAGGGAAATGCAAGCAAGAGCCTGTGGCATAATCTGAAATAGGTACTGCTCACAAAAAAACTGGGAGCTCCTGTAAATCCCACTTATGCCGAACGTCTGAATATGAGACCTTTTTTTGGAAAAGCTGGCTCATGAGATGTGACCAAGAGGCAGTTATTCCTGAACTAATTCTCAGTGCAAACACAGACAAAAGAAGGGGTTCCAAGCAAATACTCCTTCTGCAAAAGGTTTATATTAAAAAACTCCTCTCATTGCTCTGATTGCTCTCACTGTCATTCAGTGGTATACTAAGGGTAATGCTGCCAGCATCTGAGTGTGGACTGTTTCAGTACTGCAATTCTCAGGAAAAAACTGAAGTAAAATCTCAGAGTAAACACTAATGTTCCTAATTCTAGCAGCATTTCATAAATTTATTACAGATTATCCTAATGCTGGTTTATGCCATTACTCATATAAACACACTGTAGGAATTATTCACCTGTTCCTCTGTAAATGTCTTACAGTTGTCCATATAAGACATTAAAGCAAGAAATATAAACAAAAACATATGAGCACATTGATAATTCAGCAGTAGTCACATAAAGCTATACTATTTTAAACTGTACTTATATGACAAAGAATCAACCTGGAAATAGTTTGCTGCCATTTAAATCATTGTCCAAAATCTCTGACATGAACTTGTAAAACATCAGTGATCTTAATCTGGTGGCATTGTATGTATGCATGAAGTACAAATAGCTAACTTTTACAACTTCTGCTGGCTGAAATCCTACCTTATTTAAACTAATTCTGCCGGAAAGTTCAGTGTGACTAGGAGTTCATTAAGTGGAGTATAAACAATATGCCCACTATGACCCATCCTCAACAGAAACGTCAAGTTAAGACTTACACACACCCCCATTAAAGCATTGGTTTGTTTTTCTAAATGACAGTTAGGGTTTGTTTTATAGAATAAATTTTACATTATTTACATATGATGAATACAAAGCAAGAGAAGAGAAGCTCAGACAGAGGATTTTCAGTGCCGCAAGTGTACTGTGAATACTGACTAGTTCCTATCTAAGCCCCTATTTACCCAGCTAAAATGACCTCTGTGACATGCACTCTTCCACAACAGCAACACAGACATCAGAGATTGGAAGTTAATCCTGCTTTAAAGAGTTCCAATCCTGAAAAAAAATTTTATTTTAAACTGCAGTACTCTCCCCTAAAGGAGCAAAAAGTTGGTAGATGAATACTGAATATATGAAAATTTTAGTAATATATCATTTTCCTAAGCACTAAAGAGCAATGTCAATGCTACTGCACTGCATCTGCACAGAGCTGATGATCTGCATGGTTAGATCCTAGCCCACAGCAGAAATGTGATTACAGGTTGTTGTGAGCTCTCAAACAAAGTACTGCTAAATTTTCCAAGCTTTAAAAATATCCTGCTGCAAACTACATTTTATCTGCAAGGTTAGGTCTCATTAACAGCCTCACAAATCCAGACAGATAGGAATCTCTAACTTGTCAAACGAACAACTGCGTCTCACAGAGCAAGGTCAAACACTCTTCCAGCTTTTAAATTAATATTGTATAGGCTGTGTCTTCCTTTGAACCTGATTTTATATTCTATGGAAATATGCTACCTATGGCTTTAAGGAAATCTGATAATAAAACATGAAAGTTCAGTAACAGCTTTAGGTATTTTAGATTACTTTCCTACAGAGATAGAAGATTTTATTGTTACATTGACAACTGTGTCTACTTTCTGGAATTATTACACATTAACAAAAGTTTTGATGTATTATTTCCTGTGCTTATTGTGATTTGTGATTCATTAATGAAGAAGCATAGCTGAGTATTTCCAAAACAACAGAAATCTCACATTAATGTTCTTGGACACTGTAAATAATTTGCCACATAAACAAGTGTCTGATTGCACTTAGCTGTACCTTTCACTGACATACTTCCGTAAAACCTTCTTGACTACATAAGAGTTAGATATTTATTCAAGGATCTATGATAAATCTCCCAGTTTTCACCATAGCTTTTTTTTTTTAGCTCCTACCTATCATGTCACCAACTACTTAACGCCAAAGAGAAAAGAAAATTAAAAACAATATAAGCTACAAGGAAACAAGAAGTTAAATCCCCCAGGAAACAAAGAAGAAAAAAAAAAGTGGGCTATATAAAATAACAGCAGCCATATATACCTGCACCATGTCTTGCCATGGAAGGGTTAAAACGCATTCAGAACCAAATGCATTATTAAGTTATTTATCAATAATTATTTATTTAAAAATGTAAACAAACAATATGTTCTTGGCCACAAATCAACGTACCTGAAGAGACCCGGGGGCAGTCTGGCAGCATGGACTCCACCAAAGTGTCCAGGGGCTCAGAGCTGGACACCCAGTTGCAGCAGTTCTGTAAGAGCAGGCAGGCAATTTTGGGGTAAGCCAAGAACTTGGAGCAAAAATGAATACTGACTTTTAAAGTAAGGACAATGATTGCATCAAAATACTCCTAAGTAATTTACACATGATTCCCAACAGCAACTGGAGAAGGTACACTAACTTAGTCACACTAACTGGTGATGAAATATTGTAGTTGCATACTAAATAAGTAAACAGAGTAAGACCATAATTCAGGAGATTTGTAATGCGCTTAAACAGCATGTCTTTGAGTGCTATTCTGAGTGCCAGCAGACTTAAGTAGGTGCTTGGACCAACCAGCACCTCAATTACCCGCTGCACATTTTAAGTGTTTCCTTTCTGTAGTTGTCAAATAGGTGTTCACATAAACACTGAGCCTGCTTACTTGCCAACATTAAGAAATCAGAACTTTTCAGGGTGTTTTGATGGAAAGAACAATTGCAAAATAGCAGAACAACAGATTATAAATGAATGAAAGCTGTCAAGATAGCAGATTAATATTCAAATAATTGGAAATACAGCTGAGATGAACTGCGCATGAACATTTAAAAACGCAAATATTGGTCTTTGGGGAATTATGTTCAGGAAGGATTTACATTTACCTTCCATTCCTGAACCTCTGAGTAGGATGAATTTACAATGAATTTTTAAAATGTTTTGCCCCAAGTACTATCTATTCAGAGGAGCCTATGAACTGAAGTATTAGGTAATATGCTTTTAATGAAATATGCTGAAATTACACCAAAGCTACTGAATTAAAGATTTAATTATAAAGCAACTATGGTTTTAATAGGATTGCCAGCTGAACTACAAGATCTACATGATCTATCTACTTTCTTACAAATCTGATTTTTCTCTTTCTGAAAACCTGATTAACTTCATTAAGAAAGAAAAAAAAAACCAACAAAACAACAAACCTCGTAACTTTTTGGAAAAACTGAATGAATTTTCAGACAGATTTCTACAAAATCATCCCATCAATCATGATTGCAAAAATGGATGATTGCTATTCTGGTAAACAAACAAGTATTGTATATTTGTAGATGCTTGCTGCCCTAGTTGTGCACCATGGAGTCCATCCTCACTGTGGAAAGATCCTTGACTGGTAGATCAAGTGTCTTATTGTATTTCCTTAATTCATTCTGTCTGGAAGAAGATGTCAGCTGTGTTGCAGTGAGGAGAGAATTTCAAAGGCTTCAGTCCCCACCAATAAAGGGAGAGGAATGGCTTTTGAATAGATTTGTCAAGGCAACCCTACTGTTCTGGGACCAGGGAGAGCAGGAACAACATAAAGGAAGGGTTGCTGTATGAGATTAGAAAGTGAAGTTCACAAAGCGTGGCAGATTTCTGTAAGAAACAGCAGATCAATGAAACTATTGAATTCGATGAAAAAAAATGAAAACAATAAACACACTACCCTGTGATGTAACTTCTTTTAGTAAAAAATGGTTAAAATGGACGTATTTCACAAAGGCTTTAAGGTTTAAAGTAGTAAAGCTTTATACATTTTATGATTTGCATGTATAATTTTAATTAACAGCTGAATGTGAAATTGCAAATGTAAGATGTAGAAATTATAAAAGAAGTAGAATTTTTATGAAGTATTACATTAATTTGAAATAAGTAGAATTAATATTAACTACTCGTAGAACACTACATCAGAGAACTGGAGATAATACAGAAGATTAGCACACAATTAAACAGCTTTTATATACAATGTGACACTTGCCTGTAAGAAATAAGTATTCTCAAAAGCAGTGTCAAGATATGTAAATGGATGATTTGTTTTATCATTCATCACAGCTCCTAATAAATTCAAAAATCATGACTTCTATAGGTACTAAAAATAGGCTACCAATGATACAGGAGAGATAGCTCCAATGAAGAATTACTTTTTTAACAATTCATTCTTTCTATGACAGCAATTAGCCCTACAGACAGGCAGCGATTAGGTGTATATTTTAATTATTATTCATTTTACCAGTAGCCTTAAACCTGATTAAAGTAAGAGATATATCCAGGTGATATGCTAGTCTTCATACCACTAAGCCACACTTCACATATGTAAAATACTTCTTCCTTATAGGAGATTTTCAATGCTAATGTAAGTTATGACACTCCATCCACTTTTTAGGCCATTAATCATTTAACTTATTCTTTAACATCTACTTTCTGCAAATGAAATTAAAGGTAATGCACTTGTCTTATTCAGACTAAATGCTTAAAGAAAAATGGAGTTGTCAGATTCAAATTACAGGATTTAAAATTTCAGTTTTACTACATAACATATATTTTAAGGTTTTGATTTCTCATAAAGAAAATTGGGATTTTACTGACAGAGTCTGTAGGGGTTATCATTCTTTATATTTTTGACATTTAAGTCAGAGCTGTCAGGCTGCATCCCGGGTCATTCGCTATTCCCACTAGTCATGGCCTATAAAGCTGTAAGGTTAAGTGAGGAATAGGCAGTCTATACACAAAGTTTCACTAAATACATCCAAAAAAGTCAAGTCTAACAACAAGTTCAGGATGTGACTAGTTTAAATTTGCCACGTGCACCTATTGCTTTAGCATTCTGCAACAGGAGTGCAGAAAACACAGACATGAGCCTCATCTGGCAAGGAAGACAGTCATAAAGGGAAGTTTAGTTGGTCTCACTTTATAAAGAATTATTTTTAAAATCCCAGCAGCCCCACACTTAAATATTATATGAATAATGAATGCATGGCATCATCCTTTTCTCAAGGGTGGAACTTGGCTCTTGCTGACCATCAACCAACACATGATCATCTTGGACCAACTAGCTGTTGGTAGCTAAGCAGTGGCAAATACTTGACTTCTCATCAGAAAACCTCAGAGCACTGCAGAAGTAATTACACCCCACAAAACTGCTGAGAGAAAGGATTTTTTGCCAGTTGTGCAAATCATCAGACTGAGCCATGGAGCTTTTCCATCATCGACAGATAAAGCCAGGAGCACTGGGTGCGCCCAGGACTTGGCTTCAGACACCAGGGCTGCCTTGGTATGTGCCTCCATATATGTCTTTATATTGCTGTGCAGCAGGAAGAAACACTGGACTTGATTCTTATTATTTTGGCTGCTTTGAAGTTTAGAACGGCTTTAATCTCAGTTATTTTAGGGGCTGGTATGGGCACATGATTTTCAAGGTCCTGTAATGTGCTGTCTTTCATACACTAAAGAAATAAATCAGCAGATAAAGACATGTTTATAGAGCCATATTCAGATGCATATACCCCAACTCTTTAAAAAACCACAGTTCTCACCTCTCGCATCCACTCTCGAATAGTTTTCCCAGCTTCTTGATGCCACACATTGTGAACAGAGTCTGTCAACGCCACAGCAGTTACCTTATTCTTTACTTCTGTCTCTCGTTGAATCATCTGTTAAAAAACATGGGCTTTAAGTTCTTTCTTTCTATTGAATAGAGTCTGCTTAGTCACAGATAATGATCTTAAATTAAAAAAGAAAGAGCAATACAGGTTCAATACTTGACTTCACTTGTTTTTAAAGTTTATATAAATCCTAACAGCTCCAGAAACACAGAAAGACCTAATATTTTTGATAAAAGAAATAATACTAACTTTTAACTGACTGAACTATTCAGTCCTATTATTTTCCATGTGGCTTGACAATTCTAGGATTAAAGGTATCATAGTGAAAAAATGGAAGATTCCCTGAGGACACCTTTTACAAGCTTCTCCAAGTTCCTATTTCTGTGCTTCAGGGAAGCTGGTACCTGTGGTTCACTGTAAGCTACTCATGACTATCATCTACTAATTTTCAGTAGATTGCTGTAGTTTTTCTGATGTACAATCATACTTTGACTTGTGTGCTTTTTTTTCTTTTTCTATCCAATTTAGCTGCCTTGCAGTCCCACCATGGTCCCCAAATTCTTTGTGGTCTCTTATACATATGCTTACCCGGCTAATGCTGAAGCCTGTCAACGTTTTTAGGATACTAAAGAGCCTCTGTTGTTGCAAATGACAGTATAACTAAATAATATTAGTTCTAAAACCAACTAAATGATTGCTGCAAATAACATGAATGAACCAACAAAGATGCTGTGGAATTCAGTGCTGCTCTGCCAAGATAAAAAGGACTGTAAAAGAATAGTTTGATATCAAAGAGAGACAAAAAGGTTTTAATCTTCTGACATGAGTGACCCTAATTTGTAAGACTGGATCAAAGAAAGTATAATGAATTATACTTATAAACCCAGCATTTCACAACTAGTATTTCTATCACTGTATATGCTGCACCAACGTTAATGTCATTTTTTGGTTTTTGTTTTTTTTTTTTTTTTTTTTTCCTCCAGCTTCCTATTGAACAAATGGCAGCACATACAACATTTCTAAAACCAGGTATTCTTTGTTCATGCTCCAGTAACTGCTTATCAGTACACAGGCTGCACTTCTGAAAACACTGGCCTAAAAGAGACTTTTACAATGGGGACGTGAATTGTATTTTGCATCAGAAACTTCAAAATAAACACCTCCATCCAGATTTTTTATATACAAGGAACATTTATCCACACCATATGCAATTTTCTCCTAGTTTTTTCAAAATATCACATAAGTAAACCCCTCTGACCACTCTTACTCCCAAATCCACCTAACTGCAGTATGACATTCTGAATTATTGTGTCTTGCCATTTTTTTTGATCCCATTATGTGTATTTTAAAATCGGTGCAATTGTATTAATATTAATTAATAAGGGAAAAATATTCACTGCTATCAGCCAGGCAGTGCCAATGCAGACCTCCCCATTCCAGATAAAATCAGGTGTCTGTATTCCCCAGCACTCTGGTAACTGCAGAATTACAGGACTCAGGAATTCAGCTGAGCTTAGGATGTTCTGGGCAAGTGCACATGAAGAAACTCTTAAAGTAATCTTTTTTCATGTGAAGCCTTTCAGGCATACCATTTTTTCCATCATTTACCTTCCTGTGGGGCACATTCAACATCTAGAATTTTCGGAAGATGGGTACATGTACAGGGAACAAAATCACACATTTAGGACAAAATACCATCTATTTTAAGAGGCTAAGCTTCATTCAGCTGTAACACAATACTGACATTTTCAGCCAAACATCTGACACTGAGCTCTAAATTTCACTGTAAATGTAAAGATGGCAAAACTCCCTCTGCAATATGACACAGTACATAATGATAATGAATCTCAGGAGGGTCTTTCAGGCCACTGCACGAATCACCAGTGACTCCAGTGGTCATTGGAGATGAAACCCCTGAGCCACAGAGGCAGGTGGAGTCTCAGAACAAGGGTTTTTACTGATGTTACAATCCCTTCCCCCAACCTCTATGGCCTTCTCTTCACTCGTAATTGTTTTGTAAAGGGCTAAGTCACTCAGGCCTTCTATCAAGGTGCAGCAGGCTGTTCTGTTTTGTACTATTCTGTTTTGTGCTATTCTGGTCTGTGCTATTCTGTTTTGTGCTATTCTGTTCTGTGCTTTGCTGTTCTGTGCTTTGCTGTTCTGTTCTGTCTGTTCTGTTCTGTCCTGTCCCCTGTCCTGTCCCATCCCCCGTCCTGTCCTTTCCTGTTTGGTCCCCTGTCTTGTCCTGTGTCTTGTATCCTGTCCTGTCCTGTTCTATTCTAAATTATGCCATTCTGTTCTGTTCTACTCTATCTATCCTTTCTTGCCCTAACTCCTTTCAGTTCCATCCCCATCTCTATCCCTATTCCTATTTTATTTCTACTCTATTCTATGCTGTTATATTCTAAAAGCGTTTTACAATTACACCACACCCCAAATGTGGTTCAGATCTGCCAAACATCTAGAAGTACTGGTTTTTAGACTGCAGCTTTATCAGGCACACATATGTGCATAGACCATGGAAAAGATGGCTCTGATTGTAGAGGGAAAACCGGTCTGCTTTTGGGAGGGCTGTGGCTAGTTCCTTCTTTTATCAGCCATCACAGTGATCCAACTGCTTTAACCTTGGTATAACAGGAAAGGTAACATCACACTCCTTCTCTAAACAGGGCAGTATCTGCAGAAAGACCTTCTGCTGAAGGGTTGCAGGTCCTTCTAGGAGTTGTCAGGAGCTTGTGTTACCAGGCTTCTCCTAAACCCAGCACCACAGGTGGTGTGGTCAGGGGACCAGACCCTCTGTTCCAGCTCTTGCCCTAATTGTGGCTCAGAAATCCTATCAGGAAAAAGCTTCCCTGAAAGAGACAGTATCTAAAAGCAACACTCCCAACTCGGACTAAATCCTGCTGTACATTAAATAAGTTTTAGAAACATGCATACCTACTAATATTCTTGTGCCAGTATTATGCATTCCAGCATGCATTTGGCTGCACTATCTCACACAGAATGTTGTGATTTAAAGGGGCAAAGGAGCAAGAATATAATTGTCCTTGCAGCGCATGTACTTACCAATTAGTCAGAGTTATTACATGCTGGGGAAAGCTTAAAACTGTCACCAGCTTGTTGTGTTGCAGCATGACTTCCTCCATGAAGGGCTGGTCTTCAGAAGCACTGCTAATGACCAGTAAGAGGAAAGAATATGCTCTGCTTTGGAAACCAGTCTTTTCTTAAGCTATTGCATCCCACATTTCTGTTTTGAAAACTAGCCACCCAGTTCATCTAAGAACATCACCTTTTTCTTCAAATCACAAGGAAATACAGATGTGCAGTTCCCTTCTCCCTTTCTAGACCTAGCTCAGGGCTGCTATTCTCAAGTTGCCTGTCTGCATGGAAGGACTGGCAGCCGTTGATCACCATCTCCTCCTAGTCTTTCTTCACACGGTATGTGAAGTTTTGGCTTTTCAGATCATATCTGATATGGGGAATAATATGCAGTACCTGACATGCTGCTGGTTGTTGCTCCTCAGCTGGCAGGTGCCCACAGAATGCACTGATCTTTTCACAAACATCAGCAAAGAGACAGGTTGGCAATGCGAGGTTTTTTGACAACTCAGCGACAGTGCTTATGGATGCAGAAGCAAAGAGGGATCGAAGGGATTAACTGAGCTTCAGCTACAGATTTCTCTACATCCAGTGCAGAAGAAGTAACTTTTGGCAGACACCCATGCTATTATGAGCGAACTTGGAAATAAAACAGACAAAACCATCTAATTCAAGTAGAGAAAGAATCAAGGGGATAACCTTCACTTAAACAAGAAGCCTAATGCATCCATCTTTAAATGACACAGAAATGTTACAACAGAGGATGTCAAACCCAGGATAGTTAGCTTCTACAATAACAGCTCAAGTTCTGTGCTACAACAGGATGTTAGCTGATAATAATAACCAAACACAACAGATCCATTTGATGCTCAAGCAGCAGACCCTCTTACAAGGGATGGTAAGTTATTTTGTGAGCATATACAAAAAGCCTACATACTTTTGGCCACAGAAATTTCAATACTCAGTAAATTCTTCAGATTCAACAGATTGATAGCTCACAGTTAAAACATCTTTTCTAAAATTAGTTTTGAATTCACATAAATTTTGAAAATTCAGTGAGCAGAATAAAACTGTTAGAGTAAAATATACTGGCAATTAATGTTCACCTAGCTGGCACTCAAGATTCAATGCAACTAGAGTTGTACCAAATTCCAAGGGAATGATGCTATGGGACACATGATTTATGCTTCCCAGGACTAGTTTTATTCCATGCAGCCAGTACAGGCTTTGAAAGTAGACATGCTAAACCTGAAGATATTTAATGGGCAACAGACTATTTACAATAGTATAAATTACATTTTTTCTTCAGGATAATGGTGCTTTTTACTGAAGCAACAACTGCAAACAAAAACCTAAGGATTTTGTCTGAAGTTCATTTTACACCTAATGCTTTTTGTACAGCAGTGTATTCCATAGAGAGGAAGTTTTCACAGCCTCGGAATCACTTGATTTCCTGCTTAATAAGTGTTCTACTGCTAAACTGTCTGTACAGTGAGATGGCTGTCCTCTGTAAATTTGTATTACTCAATTATCATTACTTTATAATGACAAAAGATTGATACTTCTATTATGTGTAGCATATGCATATAAAACAGTGTCATATATATGCAGCCTATTTAATGTGTATATAAACATAGCCTCATATATATATTACATATGCAGTATATTTAGTGTATGTATGTGTATATATCTAGAATAGGTGACAAAATGCATCTTTGGTGTGTATTTTATAGCATCGCACTCTTGTCAATGAAAGCATTAGTATGCTAAGAGGAGACTTAAAGGCCTGATCCTGCAAACATGAAAATCCATGAATATCACATTTAGACTTTTGGAAAGCAGGCTGCGGAAGTAACTCTTTGAAACACTGTTTACATGCTCTTTATACTTATTTTAATAAATTTAAACCAGCTAAACCCTCAAACTTCTGAAAAACGTAAAAGGAAGTTAAACCATGCTTCTTATTTTCATGGGCTCAGACAAACAAATCAACATCCGTCACTTCATATTTGGAGGATACTTACTCTTCTGAGTTGCCTGTAATTAGGAATGAGAAAAAATGAACTGAAAACCAAAAAACTTCAACTTTCTTTTTGACTTTTGGAAAGGTGTTCACCTACTTCCCCTGTCTTCCACCACAATTTCAGTTGTGGCACAGTGTTTACATAGTATGCACAGGGCTTGAATGGGCATGTTTACAACAAGCATTTGGATTGGAGCATGACACAAATTCTCCATTGTCTCCAGTTCCCTCCTACTGGTGTGAGACTAAGAGGTTTTGGCTTCTGCAAACTGAATTCCTTTCAGAGGAAACTGAATTGGAAACCCCTGTCCAAATATCCTCAATGATTTCCAGAAGTGAAACCAATTTGCAGTAGAAATTCTGGTGGATCAAAATGGCACCAGCTGGGCTTTGAAGTATTGGTAAACGCAGTGGTAGATAGGAAGAGAGAAGGAATGGTGTGTTAGAGGTCAACTTTTACTTCATGCTTGTGGAAGGATGTGTGGATTCTTTCTTGGCAACTTCACAGGCTGTTCTCTGAGCTTGGTACATGTCTAGAGTAACTCAAGATCCTCTTCGACCCTCCTTTCACTCAGTCTTATACAAACCAAGTAACTGCTTCTGAGTGGTAGCACTTGAGCCTGTCCTCAGTTGAGAAAGACTCCTCTTCACCATGAAGCATATAATTCTGTATGTCTTCAGTGCACGTTTATCAGTCTGGGATTCCCAAGACCTTTCACTGCTTCCTGGATAAAATTCCTGAATTTTTTAAATACTCTTAAGCTTTTTGCACATCTTAAAACTGAATTAGATCCTCAAGTCTTCGTTAGATATTATTCGTTAGTGATTGGAATTACTTGAACAGCATATAGAAAAAAAAACCAACAACAAAAAAAAAACCCAAATTTAAATTAGTTCTTATTTTCAATTATCAACAAGAATAAATTTCCCTAAATGAATTCACAGACACATGATAAAATCCCTGCTTGCAGCAGACAAAGCCTCTGATACACACCAGTTTTTAAAAAGAAAACATCTGCAGAGATACAATTACAGAACAACCACAGCCAACTACTTCCTGATATTTTGTTCAAGATATATTCGATGCTGCATTTATAATTGTGATAGTTTTCTCCAGCAATAAATCACACTGCAACAGTAATAATAATATATGAACATATTAGAACCCAATTGCTTTAAAACACCTGGAGTCTAGGACCTGTCACAGTTCACACTGTAAACAATTTCTGTTGCAGAACTTCTACTGAAAATTTTCACACACACGCCTTACATTGCAGATGTAAGTTCTTAAAATCAATCATGATTAGAGAAATACTTGATCTTAAAATAACTAAAGATTAAAAAAGCAGAGGGGTCATCTCCCTTATGCATAGTTCAGTAAAAAAACCAACCAAGCAACAAAAACACCCTGTACACAGAACTCTGCTGGCAATATTTTGTGAACAGCAAAAACAAAACTCATGGCTGTCTCGTATAAAAGCCTCAGACTTTAGCTTTATTAAAACTTTAAAATTAGTAATGCAATTCTCCTGTTTCTCTTGTCCCTAGGTCTCTTATGACAGAGAGCTTACAGGATAAAGCCTTCGAGGACCTGTAATAAGGTGGAGAACACCAAGTTCCTAAACACAGGCTATTGTGGTAATAATAGGTGCAAGTAAGGGCCACAGGCAGGGATGCTGGCTCAGCTTGTGTGCAAACCTCACAGCAATTTGTTTAGTATGAACAAGCAGGCTAACAGTTGAACAGAAAGCCCACCATGTAACATAAACTGGAATGGCACTGTGTGGATGAAAGTCTTTGAACAGGTCCACTGCATCTCACCCACAACAGTTCAAGCCAAAAACAGCTAGTGGATGGGTCATCCTCCCGGGTCTGGAGCACAAAATGTTGGCATTCTGCAGGTAGTTTCCTTACAGACCAAAAATGTACATTAGGCAATGTGGTTGTCTGGTGAAGTACTTCCCATCAAAACCATAACTAATGCAAACAGAAGGCAATCCCTTTTTTACTGCATCTCAAGATGTTTCAGTGGTGAAGATTGCTGAGATATTTGCCTTTGGGCTGCTGGAGCACCACAGTGGTAGTCAGAACAGGAGGTTCAGAGCTCCTGGGTCTAGCTGGAGCCAGCCAATTGGTACTCCTTTCTGACAGCAGAAGTCTGCCACCCAAAACTGATCTGATCTGGGGAAATCTCTGTGCATCTCTTGAAAAGAAAATAAAGTTTTGAAGCTTCCATGTATCTCAGCCAGTAACAGAAAGTGAAGCCTGATCAGTTTAAGTGTTACTGGTTCTATGCTACCGATGGCAGCAAGGAAACATTGGCTTGCCTCTGATACATGAGCTCAAAAATGGTCTGGTATTAGGAATGTCGAGCTACACAAGGGTCAATTTGTGCAGCCAAGAAGTGGCCTAAATCAGCATGTATAGTATTTGGCACAAATAATGCTGAAGAACATCTGATACTCTAGCTGGGCTGTTTAAAGGTAACTTGGGTATGTCCCCTGCAACACATGAGCCCCGCAAAAATCATATCTGAAAAACCCACACAGTTTTCTGAACTATTTTGTTTTGTATTCACAGTTAAGTTGGACTTGGGTAGTGGAATATGTTGTGAGGGCCTTATCACACCTAAACCTCTGGCACAGCAGAAGATCCTTTGCTGCTCTGGCTTTACCATGTGCCTGTGTCAGCAGCATCCTCTTATAACAGAGATGCAGGAGGTTTTCACCTCTCCAAATGACATGCGCTCAGCCAGCAAGATCATTCCTCTGTTGGAACAGCTACTCAAAACCTGCTAGAGGCTTTGCTAACACAGTTGTCTTGGCTGGGGTGGTGATTTTTTCAGGCTCTAATTTAATACATCTTTGCCAGTAAAAACTTATGTAGGTATAGAGCTTTTTCTTAGTTTACCTGGATGTTTGAAGCACTGGGTAGCTATTTGAGTGCCATGCCTAGTTTGAAATAAAGTAATAAAATGAAATAATTGAAAATAGTGAATTAAAATGACAAAATAAAGTAAATCAAACCACAACACAGACAAAACTATTAGTAAATTGCCTTAATCAGAACCATGTAGACCATGACTGAAAGCTCAAAGTGCTGTAGCATCAGGAAAGGTCAAGATCTATGTGAACTAGGAAGCAGAGGTGTCTGCTTGAAACTGGGAGTCCTCTCAGCCTCTTGCCTCAGACTTGCTAGCCTGGACTCTGCTTTCAAAAAGACTTTCACAGCCCTAGTCAGCTGTGAGCCTGGGCACATCATAAGCCATCATTTTGAGCACATTTCCTTGTTTGAAGGTACATTGAGTGCCAGAGTTTCAGACTGATCTTGCAGTCATTAGGGACAGTTTAACAGCATTTACAGCAGTAGTCAGGGCACAGCTAACCCCTAACAGCAATGCACCATTTTATCAGAGGCGCCCGAATGAGGTGCCAAACGCTGCCTGAGACCCACTGCTGAGCAAACAGTAAGTTTTCAAGCCCTGCCAGTTTTCTTGCTGTTGACGGGAGCTGTAGAAAGCTCCAGACTAGGGAGAGCAGGGTCTCCGGGTGCAGACAGATGATTGAGTTACGATGACTCCTCCAGTTGCTGCCTGTCAGACTCGCCGCGGCCGCTTGCAGTTTGTATGGGTTTCTCTAAAGGGTGGCAGCAGACAGAAGGTGGGTTGTTGATGCTGCTACCAACCTCGGCCATCTGGTCCACCCATCTGAGGGATGCGACTGCTGTAGGGCAGAGACACTCGTCTGCTCGCCAGTCAGTCTCCGTGCCATCACTGCTTTCAGCCCTGGGGTTTAGAGCCTCGTCAACATCTCTGAGGTTGTTCCTTTGGGTGATTTCAAGTCAATTAGGAAATGGGGCTGGACAGAGATAAACCATGCTCACTCCAGCAAAACTGTTCTTCCTAAGGTACTTGCTTGAGCTGCATATCTTTTAAAGTACAGTGGACCAGCTCTGCTGTACCTAAATAAACAGTATGACTATAAAATGATCAGTTAAACTAGTTATATATTCTCAGCCTGTCTTATTGGGCAAGACTCTTGCACTGTGTGGGTTGAAAGCCTCTCAAAGCCTCGAGCCAAAATACACAGGTTCTTGCACTCCTATTTACTCAGATAAATAAAATACAGAAATCTTAAATCTTTGTGATGACAAATTAGTTGAAATAAACTGATCCTGTAAATCAGTCAACCATTAATACATAAGGCTTGAAAATTATATGATTCAAGAGCTTGGAGTTTTGTTTTGGTATTTTACCATCACAAAGGTAATGGTTCATATCTAATGAAAAACATGTCCTGAAGTTAAGTTATGGAAGCAATTTTCTCATGTTTTAATAAATGTATAAATCCAGAACTCAGTCTACAACTGAACAACCATATTAGTGAAATGAATGTGAAACAATCAAGTAAATAACTGTTTTTACATGTTAAGTATCATATACAACAGGGTAAAATGGCATTACTTCTTCATTGCTTCTGTTTGAATGGTACACGGAAAACTTCTCTTACAGCTTTATGAAATATGCTGGTTCATTTTTCAAAGAAATAGTCTGTTTCCTTATGCTTCATTTTATAACCAGAGAACCAGGGAAGTCCACGGGTTTAGTATCAAGAAGGGCTCCACAGATTTCTGGATGTTGCATGAACAATGACCAAGCATTTATTTAAGAAGTTGCCCCTGTTTTTATCATATGTGTACACAAACTTGTCAGTCTATGTATAAATTTTTATTAAAAAGACAGACTTAAAAAACCCCCCAACCAACCACCACACAGAAAATGAGAAAAGCTGAGTGTTAAGCTCAGCACTTCACAGATGGGCATGAGTCTGATGCCCTTGTTATTTAAGCACAGACAGCTGGATTTCCACTTCAGCCAGAGGATAAGACAACACCCACTCTTCCTGTCCTTTGAAGCCTCAGCTTCAACTCTTGCAACCTCTGAGTAACTTCAGGAAGGAAAAGCCTCTCCACAGGCAAGGTCTCTGAGCAGAAGGGTATGTAAACGGAAACTATTGAGGTCACACAAACTCATGGAGATAAGTCTCTCTGGGGTTAGGGAAAGGCAAATTGTGATTTATTATTGCAGGCAACCAAAAGAGAGAGCAGCAGCTTCCCTCTTCTTTCCCACTTGTATGCGGCTGCCACATGCACACTCCTTTGCCAAAGAAACATGTACATGTATGGCAGAAAACTAAATTACACCAAGCAGACCATAGTATGACTGACATCTTCAGATTCTGAAAAAAACCCCAGTAAAGCTGGGTAATTTTTCATCATGCCTCTTTATCAGACATTGGACAAGCTATCGGATGTCAAACAAGGTTTTCCACCCACTCATGACATGGGGGAATAGCAGCAAGGCTAGGAAGCCTCCACAGAGGATAAAATCTTACATACACAGAAGAGCTTTGTAAAGTAGCCTGAAGGATGTGTCGCTAATCTAGTATGACAAATGATTCAGATGAAGACCTTCACATTCAGAGTACAGAACAGACTCCTATAAACAATACACATTTGTAATTCAATGAGCAACCTGGTCTAGTGGAAGGTGTCCCTGACTGTGGCAGCGGGGGTGGAACCGGATGAACTTTAAGGTGCCTTCCAAACCAGATCACTCTGTGATTCTATGACAAATGTCTGGTTCACTGGTTCAAATGCCAGTAGCTACCAGGCATAGTTGCACTGGCAAAGGAAGCCTAGACGCTCCACCCTTTGTAGACACCAGGCACAGACCTGCTCTCCATCAGACTAGAGAGCCATGGCACTGCTGTAACACACAACTTCCACCTCAGCAGCCCTGGACATGGAAACAGGATGGGAGGCAAGGATGCTGTCTCACAGCCATGGAGTCTTTTCTTGTTCACCCTCCTGGCCTGCTCAGTGACCTCACACCAACCTGGTCATCAGCTCGCTCACATCATAGAATCCTAGAATCCCAGGCTGGAAAGGATCTCAAGGATTATCTAGTCCAACCCTTCTAGGCAAAGCATGACCTGGACTAGATGTCCCAGCACCCTGTCTGGCCAAATACTAACAGTGACCAACACTGGGGAATCTACCACTTCCCTGGGGAGATAATCCCAATGGCTGGTTGTTCTTATTGTGGAAAATTTCCCTCGTGTCCAGTTGGAATCTTCACAGAAGTACCTTGTGCCTTTTACCTCCTATCTTTAACATGGGACTCCTTGCAAAAAGAGAGTCTCCATCTTCTTTGTAGCCATTCTTTAAATACTGGAACATGGTGATAAGGTCTCCCCTGAGCCTTCTTTCTGCAGGCTGAACAAGCCCAGCTCTCTCAGCGTTTTCCCATGTACTGTCCAGTCCTTGGATCATCTTTGTGAACCTTCTCTGGACCCTCTCCAGCCTGTCACCATCTTTTTTGTACAGCAAGGACCAAAAATGAACACAGTATTCCAGGGGTAGTCTGACAAAACCTTAGTAGAGTGGAACAGTGACAACTTTATCTCTGCTGGTGATGCCCTTGTTGATGTTCCCCAGCCTCCTGTTGGCTTTCTTTGCCACAGCTGCACACTGTTCACTCCTATTGAGCTTGTGCCCCTCAGGACTCCTAGATCTATTTCCACAGAGTTGCTCCCAGCTGGAAAGATCCCAGCCTGTGCTGCACTCCTGGACTGGGTTTTTCCAGGTGCAAGACTTTACACTTGTCCTTGCTGAACTCCATAATGTCCTTGTCAGCCCACTCTTCCAGCCTGTCCAACTCATCCTGCAGAGTGGCTCTCCCTTCCAGAGCGTCCACTTCCCCTCTCAGTTTGATACCATCAGCAAACTTATTCAGGGCACATTTGATTCCATTACCCAAATCACTTATGAAGACATGGAACAGCCTTAGGCCCAATACTGATCCCTGGGGGCCCCCACTAATGACATTTTACCAGCTGGAAAAGGAGCTGTTCACCACCACATCATTTACTGCGCCAGGAGACCTGTGTGCTACCTGCTCTGCATTGCCCTCAGCATGAGCTTGCTAGCCAAACACCACAAATTCCCCCTGAGTACTTATGACATTAGTCAGAGAGGTGATGCCAGGTAGTGATGAGTCAACTGAAGTATACGGAGTGTAATTTCTTAGTGTAATGAGTGCTATCATGCCTGTGACAATGGATGCTGCACAACAGCACTGAAAAATCCCAGCTTCCCATCTAAGAAGGTGCTCATTTAATACATGCAGTCCTCCTTTGGTGAAATAACCCAAACTCTTGTACTCACAAGCCTCAAAGAGAGGCTCTGGCACGTTCAGAGCAGTGCATGTTTATTGTCATGGTTGTTAGGAAATGGAGAAAACATCCTGAAAATTTTGGATCGGACAGTGCCTTTCGTGGTTGCACTCAGGTTGCCAGACCAGGACTCTGCTGTAGCTATCAGCCAAGCCACACCAGCTGGCTTCTGAAACCAGACTACACCAGTGCACAAGCTGGGATGGCATGGAAAGCACTGGGCAACCTTCCCCTCTCACCATGGGCAGAGCTGCTGTGGTGAATGCCTCTGTTCCAGTGGGTAGGATCAGAAGAAACAGCAACCTTGTCCTTGGATGGTATCACAGCCTTGTCCCTTGACCATAGGATCTTTAGGAAGACTTCTGGATGCTGCAGGACTATGAAGATCAGCCACCCCTGAACTACGGCACGAGCGATGTGTGCTGAACTCTGCACACACTCTCCAAAGTTTCTGGTGTACTTTGAAAAACAGCCTGCTGCAGATTTACCTACTTGCCCATCTTTTTAAGCTAAGAGCTCATCACTTTCAGCTTAAGAAGTCCCACTTCAAACAATAAAATAATTCACAGATATCGTGGAAGGCAAAAGACACTGTGTGAAAACTGCAAATTCTGGCCCTCATCAGTAAAAATTCAGAATGTTGAAAAATAGGGGATAAGGTAGAAGGCAGTCCCTCTTTCCCACAGCACTTCAACCCTGCTTTGTGTTTTGTATCTACCAAGTGATAAGCTCCTTGAAACAGAACCATTTTCTTTTTGTTTGGTCCTGAACACACAGTTGGAAGTTCAAGCATCTAGCACACAGAGGAGTATTCCTCTATGCTCTTTGCCTAATTTTAAAGTAAGATAGAATATACATAATAGCCATTTAGTTAGATCACAGGCAGCTGAAGCCACATCTGGTATTTATTTCCAAACAATTACATATCACTAGCAAGATATACTCCATGACCCTCTGATCTCGTAAGGTTTATAAGCAACACTAAAACCAAAAGCAACCTTCTGCTCCTTTTCCTCCAAAGTCCACTTTGGTGATGAAACCCGCCAGGATGGGTTTCCCATGTCTTTATTTCACCACTAGCACCACCACCAATTCCCCAGGGCAGAGCTGGCGTCCTGGTGAGCAACCCCCTACCACAAGGAGTCTGGCTGTATCCCACCACTGGTTGAAAGTTACCACGTAACTGGACTGCAACACCAGATATTCACAGTTCCCATCTGGGAGCCTCAATATCTGTGTCTGTCCTGTCATTAAGATGAGACCTCAGTCCCACCTCCAGTGCTTGGACAGATTAGTCCGCTCACCAGATGCAGCAACTTGAAGGCTTCTGCACGGTTTGGGAGGGAGATGCATCAGTTTATAATGTACTTTAGAACCACAGGCAGTGCTAAATCACAGTTCAATGTATATGCATGCACTTACAGCCATATAAAGCTCCTTTTAAGTTGCATCAAGAAGCATCATTACACCAGGACAAATGCCTTACTGGGAGATTACCTCAGCTTAACTAAATTACTTTCTAAACTTATGATCAAACTCACAGAAAGTACAGACAAACCTCACCCCGATGAACTCATCCTGAGTCTGCCTACTCCTAACACTGGTGCAGCCTTGGAGCAGAGGACCTGAGCTAACTGCTGGAACAAAATCAGATTCCCTGGTGGAAAGGGAGCAAAGGTTCACGCCAGACTTAAAAGGAAGCTTTCCTGAGCTGAACAACAGCTGTGCTGCCAATGTTTTCAGTTTATTATTTTTTTCCCTCCTGTAACCTTTGTGTGAACTTCCAAAATTAATGGCTTCTGCTTACAAACCTGCGCTCCTGCACCAAACAACCCTGTGAAGCTGGCAGTCCTTCACCCTCACCCCTTGTATTGCTAACCTTAGAGCCCCCCCGCTGATGGGGACAGAGGTTCAGAAATGAGCAAGCTTGAGCAAAACATTATGAGCTGCCCACAAAACACTCCGGTGCTATGACATGGAGAGACATTGCTCCTGCAGGAGCTTGGACAGCCTAAGCTTCCTCAGCTGCTTGGAGTCCCGCAGATGTCTGAGACATTGGATATCAAAGCGTTCTTATATGTGGATGTTGCATTTTGGGTCTTAAATACATCATTTGAGATTTTTTTATTTTCATAGAATCCCAGACTGGTTTAGGCTGGAAGGGACCTTAAAGCTCACCCAGTTCCAGCCCGTGCCATGGGCAGGGACACCTTCCACTAGACCAGGTTGCTCCGACCCCCATCCAACCTGGCTTTGAACAATGCCAGTGATGGGGCAGCCACAGCTTCTCTGAGCAACCTGTGCCAGGCCCTCACCACCCTCACAGGGAACAACTTCTGCCTAACATCTCATCTCAGCCTCCCCTCTGTCAGATTAAAGCCATTTCCCTTGTCCTGTCCCTACAGGCCCTTGTCCAAAGCCCGTCTCCAGGTTTCTTGTAGCCACTTTAGGCACTGGCAGCTGCTCTAAGGTATCCCGTAGTCTTCTCTTCCCCAGGCTGAACAAGCCCAGCTCTCTCAGCCTGTTTCCAGGGCAAAGCTGCTCCAACTCTTGTATCATCTTTTTGGCCCTTCTCTGGGCTCCTCCTCCATGGTTTCCAGAGAGGATCACACTGCACCACGAGTCATCTGGCTTGGCTGGTGAAGGCCAAGTGTGAAAACAGTGGCAATAAATCCACCCAAGCCATTCTTGCAAAATGTGGATAATGAACATGTGTTGCAGTGCACAGGTTTTATCAGCACACTTTTCCAGCCATAAGCATGTTAGGCAGATCACTTTCAGCATTGGAGGGCGTGTTCTTGGGAGAGGAAAGATGTGTGCCAGCCCTGCACCAGACGGTATCCCACTCACTGGTGCTCCACCAAGTTCTGCTCAGCATGTGCACATGTTTTATTTTCCGAGGTTGAAGTGTGACCAAACTCCAAAGTTTATGCAAGCAATGAGGGAGCTGGCTGATCCAGCAAGGCTTGGATAGATGAAATATCATTTAGGAATGATGAAACACCTAGCTGTGTACAAAAACATCTACTGCAATGTACAGGTGGCATGCTTGCTGTCTAAAAAGAAATAGTTTTCCCTTGGTGAATTTTAAGGAAGAAGTCATAGATTTATGATGGGTTGTGTGCATCCCTATGGACACAAAGACACCTCTGAATTGTCAAAGCCATTTTCACAGTAATATACAGAGCACATATAGCATTGTTTCAGGTTCATATATTAATGAACCAGAAATGACATTTCCTTTATAGCACGTGTCCTCTAGCATTCTCCTACCTTAAGGAAAACAGCACTTCAAAATGCTGACAAGAGCAAAGTCTATAAGCCCATCATTTAAATATCTGACAGTAAGCACCAGTATGAAATAGCACTAGAAAATGTACACTCAAAAGGCCTCTTTGCAGGTTCTTGGGAATCTTCCCTGTTTCCCCGTGTTTTCAGTATTTCATTTTCTAAAGCTCTTTAACATTTATCTGAGCACACTGTAGTGGTATAAGACACGCATATCATGACAGCCTTCTGAAGTTGCAGTCTCATAGCTTCCACAGCATTACTGCCACACCAAAACCCTCAATAAAAATGTTTTCACACTCTGTATGTCAAAATCAGTTTTACTAACACGTATGCTGTTTCTTCTAAGATGAAAAAATATTAAGAATGTTCTTTTTATTCCTCTTTTTTTTTTTTTAATTATGATTTTATCTATTCTAGCCTAATATGGAAGTAAATTGAGAGTGATAGCATGTGGCTGAAATTAACAGATACCAGTCCAATTCTTCAGTAAACTGGTAACAATTTTCCATGAAGCAATGCCAGTGGGAAGTGACGGTGGCAGTGCTGGGAAGTAGGGTCTGCTGTGGAAGCCCAGAGCAGCTGTGGCAGTGGAGATTCAGCTGCACAGCTACACTAAGTTATTAAAATTATCTCCTGGAAAATAAACCAGCAAACCCTTCAATGCGTGAGCAGGTCATTTATTCCTACTTAAAGGGGACTGAGTTGAGCCTCCTGATGCAACAGGGAGAAGTGATTTTCACCAGGCATTGGATACAGATCATTAATGCATAGCACAAAGGCTACTGAAAAGCCATCAGCTGGGAACAGCCTTTGGTCACTACTAAACAGGGGGCAGATCTGAACCAGTGACCTAGAAGTGAAAGACTTTGTAATCTGATTACCAATCCCTTGAGCCATCCCATCCTTCCCCTTTTCTTTTTTACTGATAAGAGAAAAAGAGTCTTATTACCTAAGCAACTTTTGTAGCCTTTTAGCAATGCAAAAGCTTTCATTTAGTGCTTAAAAAGGAACGTCTCATGGGCACGCTTATTAGCCCATCTCAAGCACAGGTTCTTTATTATTTTTCCCTAATAATTTAAAAATAAATTTATTGGTACAGAAGTGTAGCACAATGCTTTTTTTTTGATAATGATTTATAGTAAAGTTCTTGCTGATTAAAATAGGTGCTGATGAGAAGTTTTTACATAGCTGTGGAGTCAACAGATCCCTCACTGACAAGCGAAGAGACAACATGCTCCTTTTGTCAGCAAATACTCCAAAGAATATAGACACATGACTGAGGTATGGTGTGTACGGCAGATGATAAGCATCTAAATCTCTTGCTTTTCATACATAAATCATACTTTTAAACAACCATGAAGTTGTGTTTTCTTTCTCAGAAGCAGGACGTTTTGGTAAGTATTATAGTCCCATTATCAACTATAATTTTCATGCACAAACAGGATCCCCCAAGTATGCCAAGACCCATTTAAACAGGCTTTATAAGAGATGATGAAACTATTGTTTCTTCTTTTCCTCTTAAATCCCCTTCTCAAGACTCTCAGGAAGAAATCAGAGAGACCTTTTCTGCCAGTTTCCTACCACTTTTTTCCCCAGACACTGTGGCCTACACATTAACATTGCTTCCTTTGGCTGGAGGTAACAAATGATTAGCTACACCATAGCGGTGCCGTGTTTCTGTTATTCTTTTCTGTACTACACTCAGCCAGTGTCTCAAAATTTAATGCAAGTGTATCAGGATCTGAAATTAACTTTTTATAGCCATAAGCAACATGCCGCTAGGAGGGGGAAAATCCTATTACAGCAGTTCTGGCATCTCACTGCTTGTAGACCATTAGCACGCACAAAATAAGATTTCAAATTATCAGATGGTGAATGCAATGAGTTGTTCCATATTGATTAAACATTTTTTCTCTTCTTTTTGCTTATAAGCCAATAAAGCAAAACTAGGTAATGCTTGCTCTTGTTAAATGACAGATCCATTACTAAAGATCGGGTGGGAGACCAAACCATCCAAGACTACTATGTGATTGTACAAAAACAATTAGAAAACCTACATACTTAGAATAAACATGCTATACTGTCCTCTGGATTTACGCAGTAACTTCCAGGAGGATTTTCCAGAAATTTATATACTCACTGCACTGTTTAAAAATATGTTGCTCAGACCTAGAATGGCTCCAAATCAGTTTTGAGATTTGCAAGTGATTATGCTGGACTAAAATAAAGTACTTTCAATTCACCCAGCACAAAACATAAACATATTGTTATACTGGCTTGCCTTTCAATGGCCAGGAGTTCCGGCAAGAACAGCACTTTAGGAGTTTAGTAAAAACAATTTTTCCTATGAAACAAAATCATTAAGTTTCAAAGAGATGAAAATTAGAACTTATACATGGAAAAAATGTCAGTGATTTCAAACACTAACAGGTCATTCGCAGGGATCAGGCAAACCAGCTGTTAACTACACGTTTGTGAATACCTGGTGTGAGAAAATTTACACAGAAAGACATATTCAGGCTAAACACCAGAGAGACAGAAAAACAAAATACACAAAGTGCAAAGATTTGATAGAGGGCCCGATCCCAAATCACAGCTTAAGCAATGAGTGGTGCTTTAAACCACAGGAGTCAATCTCTTTAATTTAAGTGCTGGAATTTCACAGCAGAGAAAAACACCAGCACTCACCCCTCCTTGCAGTGCTTTGCTGACTGCAGGAGACATGGATGAGGTAACAGCAGCACTTGGGTTCTTCACACAGAGCTTGGACATTTTATTTTCATAAGATGTCTAATACTGGTATTAATCTTCTGATGTTTGTGAAATGGTCCCTGCTTTTATTAATCTGATTACCTGACTATTCAAACCTCTTCTGTCAATCCCATTTGAAGTAACATTCCTAAAAGAGCCCACGAATGGAAGAAACATTAGGATTTGGAACAGCAACTCAGGTGATTTCATATTCTGTGATCAAGAACCATTTTTCCACGCGTAATGTGAATGATACATGTTTTACACATACCAAAGATGCACTCTTTAAACTTCCTGTTCTTGTTGCCTGCCTATCTTTCTCTTGACCTTTGCTGGAATATATCACCCTAACTCCTTGGTACCTTCCCCAACATGCTTCTAATGCTGTGCATCATGCTTGCTGGCTGGAAGCACAGCTGCAAGGGATCTAATCCCCATAGCTGGGCAAATGCAGCCTTCTGGCTTTGCCAAGGATGACATTTCGAGTCTTTTTCTGTTAAGAAAAAAATAAATTGCTACTGTGTAGGATCCTTTGATTCTGTATTTGTTTGCGAGTAGCGGTGACTCCACCCGTTGCATTAACACAAGGGTAAAAAGCAAACAATGACTAACAAGGCAGCCTACAATTTCTTAATAAGAATCTGCTTGTTAATTCAAGTGAGATCGCAGAATTCAGCACAGTTCAGCCGGCGGTCCCAGAAGGAAGCCACAACCGAGGACAAGCAGTGCCCTCTAGTGTCACCGGCTGCTGCGAACCGCCCCCCCCCATTATCCCGTGGGAGCATCCCCACACCCGCGGGCACCCGTGGGAGCAGGCTGTGCATGCCCATGGTGTTCCGTACTTACGCATCGCACCAATGAGTGCTGGAGTGCTTGATGCGCATGCATGGGTGCACTCATTCATCATCTATGTCCATGCATGTGCACATGTATGCGTACACACACACGCATGCAGAGCATGACACGGCCGAGACGTCTTCACTGTTGGAGGCATCTCAGGGAAAAAAGGAAACGTTTCGGCAGGCCGAGCATGAAAGCGGGTGTCGGGAAGCCCAGCAGAATCACTGTGAAGATGTCTAACAGGAGCTGCTGAATACACAATACGGGCAGCATGGGCTGAATGGCTAAATTGGAGCGGCCAGAACACAGTCAGAAGGTTTTGAATCAATCAGAAATTATAATTAAACCTGTAATGAGTGTTTTGACATCTTCCCCCCTTTTTTTGTTAACTGGAGGTTAACACTATTTAGACTTTATTTTGGACCAGTACCAACAATTTTGTAATATGACGTCTACGCCTTTTAGCAAATTACCTCAAACTTTACTCTCTGCATATAAAATCAGTCCCTCGGCACTCTCAAAAATTTCTCTATGCAAAACTTCAGTAGGTGTTTTATTTAACCTGAAATTACAGCACAGTCATGCCAGGTTTGTTTAATTTTTCATTTTACTGCATAAACATTTGACAAAGAGAGAAAGCTATCTGTTCATCTTGTGAATGATGGTATACGTCATATGTTCATTAGCATTCACGTCTTCCGTGAAGTACAGGCAATGAAACATGGAAACAAAGACAAAAGGTATAAAAGAACAATGCAAGATGGCACCAGTTACAGGTGCATGGAAAAAGCCTTGAACACTATAAAAAGACATGTATGAGATGTCAAATAAGCCACTCTTACAATAGCATCAAATAATTAAAAAAATAATAAAAACCTGAAGCCTGACAGTGCTGCCCAATTTCATTTGCATAAAAAGTGCAAGCGACTATTTATAAATATATTCGGATCACAAGATGTTTGTATTCTGCTTTCCCATGTAAAGCATTAATAGACATTTATTCCCATCCTCGCATTTTAAAAAGCAACGTACATAATTGGTCTCTTACGAAAAGATTACAATGTGCATTATAAATTGATTCCTGTTTTATCTTGAAGGCTGCAAATATGCATTAGTTTAGGAGATGGCTGGAAACGCAATGTTCAGAATGACAGAAGATATGTATTTTAGACACCTTACAGTAACTATTACGGCACAATTGCTGAGGAAACTTTAATTGTGCTAAGATTCGTTAAGATCTCTAAATGGCATATACACGCTGAGGCTTAATATGAGAACGTAGCCATAAAAAATAGATTTGGAGTTTTTGTCATCAGATTTTAGCATTAATTTAGTGTTCTGAAAAAGTTACCAACAGCAACTGAGATAATTCAACTGCCTTTTACAGCACATGCTGTGTCTGTGGCTGCTATCAGTGAACGTTTTTTTCTCTAGGAGACTTGCAGTGCTGCCACCGAGGGAACCCATCCTGAACCCTGGCAACAGTTCAGCTCAGCACAAAGTGGTCTGGAGCTGGGAGTTTCAGGGTTATACTGCAGTTATCTGTTGCAGGATTTAGGAATTTCTGTATTATCCTCCCCTTTCTCGCGCAAAGATGATAATGGCTATTTCAAGGAAGAGAAGAAAAGACAAGGTTGCTTGCCGCAGCACTGCTTGATCCCTTGTGCCTGAGGATGTCAGCCTGCTGCAGAAGATGTGACACGGGGTTACACTTTCAGCTGGCTGACTGAAGATAATTTTGCAGAGGAAAGCAGTTGTTATTTACAACCATTCACCATTCCAGGCCAGACAGCGCAGGCATCCACGGGCCACGAATGACACCAGCAAAAGAAAAGGAGGACCTGAAGACCAACATCTCTTTGGCATCACTCATTATCTCCCCACTGCTAAGAGGGTTAAAATCAAAACAGAGGGTTGTTTTTTTTTTTTTTTTGGGGAGTGGGGGATGGACCTGGACACTTCTGCTGTTTCAAGCATGTGGCTGAGCAGGAAAGGGAGGACAGGGACATGCAAGGGCACGCACGGGGCGTTTGCTGCTGACAGGCTGGGAAGTTTCATTTGGGATACATTTGGGTGGAAGAGGAGTGATTGAAGGGGAGTGTGTTGATGTGCAAGAGAGGTCGGGGGAAACAGAGGACTGAAACACACCTCCTGCATTACCAGCATCAAAGGTTCTTTGATGCTATAGAAATTACTGCTCTAAAACTTATTAAGGATTTTATACCAATCATACATATTATGTGTGGTTGAGTGTGAAGATGTACGCGGGAAGGGGGATGCACAGAACCGCACGCTGTGGCATATGCCTGTGTGCACTTGGCTCACCAAATGCAGGCGGATGCTTTTTCCTACAGGATGCATCTCCTGAACTACACAATTTAGAAATGTTTGTTTAAACCGCAAATGCTTTAGCATGTATGAAAGAGAAGCAGAAGGCAGAAAGATTTTTTTTCTTTCAAAATAAGGTATCTTGAGGAATGTGCATTATATAGCTAATTTTAATTTTGTGCGGTTACAAACTATAGACTTGCTATCCCTTTCCACAGATTCATGTGAATTTACCAAATATAGTGGCATTGAAATTTCAAATTTCTTTTTTTTCTGTGTCACTTGCTTCATGATTAGAGTAAAAAACTTCACTTAGATTGTACTTAGCAGAATGCTGCAAAATACAAAAATATATCGAGTACATACAAAAGAAGTGCAATCCAAAGCAATGCAAATAATAACTTACATCGTTATTTTGATGTAAGTACACAAAATTATGGCATCAATTATTGCCATGCAACAAAAACCAGTTTTGTCCAGCCAAATGAGTATTTAGCCTCTACTTAAATAGGACAATTGCATTTGTATTTCTTTTTTCTTGGAGAAAGACAGGTGGTGAGAAGCAACACGAGAGTCTGCAGAGCAGAACGGTTCTAATTGTTTCGTCTTTATTATGCACTATTCCTACAAAAACTACCACCCATTACCCTTTCGGCAATAGAGCAGGGCTCAAAAGGGTGACCCCACTAAGTCTGGTGCTAAGCAGCCTGTATTGCACCCAGAGCAGTCTCTCCTGAAAATACGAATGTGACAGAAAATCAGCATTTCTGGAGTGAGACAGGCAGGCTCTGTCAATTCCCTGCTCTGACTGCTGCACCAGATCACAAGTGTTGAGGGGTTCTTGATCAAGTCTTTGTTGTTTAAATGCCCCTTTTAACTTAAAAAAAAGAAAAAAAAGGAAAAAAAGGAGAGATTTAGCATAAATAAACTTTAATGTCTTTTAAAAAATGCACTAGAGTATCTTGCATGTGATGGACAATTGTCAGTAAGATCATCAAAAGGTTTTGAGTGAAGGGCAGATACCATGTATATATGATGCATGGAGAGTAAAAATGTTTAGGTGGGAATGAAATAGCTGAAAACACTTAATTGCCACATGGTATCTGTCACATTAGCCGTATCTGGACTTTGAAAAGATCTCCCTAGTAAACCAGTGAAAAACCACCTCGTATCTTCAGCAACACACTTATAAAATGAAAATGCCTCAGTGACACGGAAGACAGATGACACTTCAGACATCGTCTGTAACTTTTCCAGTTTCTGAACACTACAGTTTTACAAAATAGAAATAAAAATAAGCACAGACTTTGGAATTTTATTCTTTACATACTTATTTGGAAAACATCAGTCCTGTGTCAGAAAAATGTCACTTTTTTTTTGCCACGGAAGTTGTATTTTTCACAGGAAAACTTAAAAGTACAGGTTTTCAACATTGTGCTGCTGTATTCTAGTCAGACCTTATCAGCAAAAGGACTTATTCTTATTCCTCATGCCCAGCAATCAAGCAATTATTAAATCCATTCGAAACACTTATTTCAACACATCCAGAATATCACTTGGAGCTGCAAGTATCTGCTGAAAAAAAATCTCTCTATACAATGTCCATGGAGGAGGGTATCAGAGAGTCTTGCAAGCACCTATATACATCTTCATCACGTTTTCCTTAGGCATATGCTTTGTTTCACAGCACATGGTGATGCATGCAACGGATACTCTTTCTTTTTCCTGGAGAGTATTTCTACCTGAAGTAAGAGATTAGACTTCTTTTCTTCATTTTAATTGCTTATAAACAATCATGTCCCATCCTTTCTTTTCCAAAACTGAAGCTGTTTGCAAAAGATCTCTTTTGCTACCAGAAATTTTTTGGGTCTTGTTGCCCTGCACAGTTCATGCACATAAGCAAGTCCAGCATTTTAATTCAGCTGAATAACACAGATAATGGACTGCTACAAGATACTCTTTTTTTAAAATTTCTTTTATTTCAGAATTGAAGGCAAGGTGCAATCCCCACTTAAGAGATTAGCTCATATTTAGCCCTAGCCCATCTTCTATGTTCTCTGAATCAGATATCAGCAAAAGACAGCTTAAAATAAGTGAAAAGTGTTGCAGATGCACAATCTGCGCACAATGCAGTCACACAATATATATAACACTTGCACAGGATATTGCTATGTATAAGAAAATAGTTATTGGTATAAATATCCACCGATTTCATTTATATACTAGAACAAAAAGAACACATTTTCAGTTACCACCCAACTTTTTTTTCCCCCTGCAGATTTTTGAAATCTGTATTTGCATGTTCATCCTCTATGCTACAGAAATCTCAGAATTCATCATAGATGCAAAAATCAGAAAAGATCCTTTGTACCAATAGGCCAACCCATCCTTTTGCGATTTTAATAATGGCCTGTCCTATTACATTTGTTATTCATATAGAATAAGGGTAGACAATTTTTAGGTATTATACAGCTTTCTTCTGGAATATTAGCTTTGTGGCTTTGAGGGGCCATTTTCTAAAGATCCTAATAGTCAAATGACATCTTGGGAAATGTTACATTCTCACTGCATTTGCATGATAATGAAGATGAAATTTCATGTATGCTACCTGAATTATACTTATCTAAGTTTTGTTTTACTGAATGACCAAAGGAATATGTTCCCTAAGCCAAAGTATCACAATGCAATGCAATACTTTATTGCTTCTGTGAAAGACATGAAACTATAATCCAAGCGATAAAAAACCTGCCTGCGTAATGTATGTTATTGTGTTAATATAATCTCAGCTGCGTATCTCTGAATACTTATTTCCTTCAAAGAAAATTCTATAGCCTCTGCAAAAATATCTATAGTAAATTTTAAAAAAATGATGAAGGAACGGCTTTGTGATGTTCAGTGCTCTGTAGGACAGGAGCTCTTACCATTTATTTTTCACCAATGTGCAGTACTATCATGCACCCAGTAAAGTTCACATCTGAGCTTTTCACTAGACACAAGCCACCTTGTGAGTGTAACCACATTTCACCTCTGCATGCAGGACAGTCTATGTGTCAAATAATTTTCTGACTGCAAAAATAAGTTTAGTGAACAATAATGTTGGGCATCTTTCCCATGATGAGGCATGTAGGCAAATGTGTGCTGATCAGAAATTGCAGTGGGGGATTTCAGAGCTCTTGAATATGGGTTGTTATTGCAGCAGACATTGAAAACCTCCATCCCCTGCAAGGGTGAGCCAAGAACCTGGCTGCCAAACCCAGGTTTGGAAAGCCAGCCTCTGACATACAGCATAAATAACAACAAGGCATTGTAAGGGAGTATTTGTCCTCTCTGATCAACACATTGCTGATCAGTCATCAGTCTGCTCAGCAATTTACCTGCCTGCTTCACTGTGAAGTACATCTCTAGCAAACCAATGCCCAGCTACAGCTTTATTTAGAAGATGCCACCTTAAAATATTTTTGTAAGACTGCATAAAATTCAATATAAATCACGTGAGTTACAAACTGACAACATTAATCTAAGCAAAGACACCAGCATATACAGTCTTAGATAAAGTCCCACTTATAACCATAACTCCTTGAAAAGAGAATAGTTTGATTTTTGCTGGAAGCTACAGGCTTTTTCAGAATAAAAAGCAAACCAAACAACCCCCAAAACACAGCATGGAATAAATGGTGTACATAATGGTGATTTTACTTAATACAGATTTTCAGTAAACTCTAGTCTATGCTGTGCTATGCGAAAAAACATTCAAATAAAAAAAAACAAAACAAACTCAAAAACCTTATCCTGGAAAAAAAGAAAAAAAATAAATAAAAGAAAAGGCCTATACTCAAAGGAACAGCTGAATAAAATTGAGACATCTGCAGTAAAGTTTTCCCTTCTCCCTAGAATGTTTGAGATGAACTCAGTGTAACACTGCCTTCCAAGAAAAGACAGAGTGATCAATGCAGGAGCACATCAGGCTCCCTTGGACAGGCCAATCAATGCAAGAAAGAACCTTGCCCAGGGCCTTATGCAAATAGAAGCACGTCCTGCAACCCTTGGAGGGAACATGCGCAATAGATCAATGGCATCTGAAAAACCTTACAGCTATATCAGCCTCAGACTGATAAATATATATCATGATAAATATATAATGATAAATCCCTCACTTTATAGCTGTGAACTCTTTAAACTGGGTTATTTTCAACAGCTGGTTTAAAAAAATCTGATGGGGCTGTAAACAGCAATGGCAGAGAAGTGAAATACGATCACTGAAGGCTAAATTAACAATTCCTTTTTTTTTTCAAGACTGAGAAAACATAATCTCTGTACTTCTAACACTTTTTAAAATACTGGAAGTAACATGCCCACTGGGTTAGGCACCGACAGGGCTGAGGCTGGGGTTCTGTGTTGTTATTTTGGTATTTTGAGCTTTTTTCCTGAAATCTGACAAGTAAAGTACTTGGTAATGTAGGAAATAAATAAAAGTTTCAGCATTTGTAGGACTACAATACCAGAGACCTAATATCACAATCCACACTTTTTGATTTAAATTTGTTCTGCCAAAGAATATTATATTTTTTATACCCTTGACTATTTCAGACTATGTTTTAAAGGAATTCAAGAAAACAGGCTCTTAGGCAAAGCAACTGACACGTAACATTAAAACTTCAAAAGCACTTCTAAATTGTAATAAAAGTTGGTATGGTGCACAAAGCAATATTCATGACCACAGGACCCTACAGGTTCACCAACTACTTGGTAACTACTTCAAAACTGCTAAAATAACATGTCTTCCCACGGAGACTTGAAGAGAATGATTTCCTAAACATTATTCATCAGCTGTTCTGGAAAAGGGATGGGGAAAGAAAGGAGGATGATGATGGAACAAGCAAGAAAGCCTGCAAAAACTTGTCCTCTGAAGAAATTCTACTTCTAAAGAACACTAGCATCTTCTAACTTCATAGCACAAAGGTATAATACTCCTGTCAGATGACTAGAGACAAGCCAGGACAAAACAGAATCCACGTATCGACAACGAAATGAAATGCCATGGCTTAATCAAGCCTGTATAAACCTCATGCATTTCGCATCCAACACTGGGACTCACTATTACATTTAATTTGCCCTGGAAAATGGAAAAGAGAAAAAAAACTAACTAAACTATTTATTTTTCATGTATTTATGAGAAAATACAACTCCAACATTATGAAACTTTTCTTTAAAATTTCAGTTCAGTTCTGCAGTGTTTAAAGCACATTTTTCTCAATGAGTATGTGTGTAAAACCTACTTACATATTTTTACTTTATATCACATTAAAGCAAAGCCCTTAAATAGGATTATTTTAACATTTAAACACTGGTAGCCATGCCATTATTAATATTAAAATACCTCACTAATATAGTGAAAGAGCTATGTAACACATCTTCACTAGATTAAAGAAAGGAAAGTTCTAAGATAAAATGCAAATTCCAGCTGCTTCTTACAGTGCCACTGTCTGACAGCTCTCTTCACTAGAGTATGTTCGGATTCCTTTTACTCCACCTGGATTTGCAGTGCCTAATATATTATTAACTTGTAGCTCCCCTGGTTGATCCACTAAACCGGGTCTTAAAGTCTTATAAAATCTCTACCATTCCACACAGAAGCCCTACATATACTTTTCACCATAATTAACATTTAAATTAGCAGTAACACAATACACTTGTGTAGCCTTATTGGCATATGATCATGTCACAGAAAAAGTATGACTTAATAGTGAGACTTCCTTTATTTATTTTTTCCCCCACTAAAAAAACCCAAACACAACAAAACCAGAATTTAAATATTTTATATAAAATAAGCTAAATGCACCACAAGACCTGTCAGGGAATAAAATGTTTAATTTTTCCACTTTCTTCATTGTGTAAGCAAATCCTAAACTCCCAATTTTCTTTATTATCATTATATATACATTCAAAAAGAAATCCAACCCCTTTAGACTGTGATGATATCATATGTTTTAAAATCTTCAGTATTAAGCTGCACTCCAAACCAATCTAGAGAGATAAGGAACAACCTATAGAGTCAAATAAAATGCCAGGGTTTTCCATATTGCACCTGCTGGGGAAAAAAAACCCAACCCCAAACCAGCAGCACTCATGTTGTCTGAACCTCTAGTCAGTTCAACACAGGTCCATTTATAGATGCAACAACAATATCTGCATAAAGTGGCCTTCTAAATATTCCATTTTCCTGTCCTAATGTACACTGTCAGAAAACAGGCATCTGCAGCAGATGAGGGACACTGACAGGCACCTGCTGGTGAGGCCCAGAAACAGGCAGATTAAATGAAATAAAAATGAAAAAGTAAATTCATAGATTTTACAAGATTAAGGTGAAGTGTTCTTAAGATCAGCTGGGATGCGGTGAAAAGCTAGTAAATCTGTCCAGGAAAGCAGGAGATGAGGATGCCTTATTTACGCAGCAGGACTCAGGGGTAGGACAGCATGTGTACTAGCATCTTGTATACCAGCATCACATATACCCATACACGACAAGGGGGAATGGCTTTAACCTGACAGAGGGAAGACTGAGATGAGACCTTAGGAAGAAGTTCTTCCCTGTGAGGGTGGTGAGGCCCTGGCACAGGTTGCCCAGAGAAGCTGCGGCTGCCTCATCCTTGGCAGTGTTCAAGGCCAGGTTGAACAGGGCTTGGAGCAACCTGGTCTAGTGGAAGGTGTCCCTGCCCATGGCAGGGGATTGGGGGATGAGCTTTACGGTCCCTTTCAACCCAAACCATTCTATGATTCTATGATTCCATGACCTCAGTAATTAACTTTGGAGGGTCAAAAAAGACTGAAAATAGACTGAAATCAGAGGACTGGAGGTAAGGCAACAGTATGCAGTGTCAGGTACTTAGAGGTTCAGGATAGAAGTGTCTGGAAGAGCTCAAATGAGTATGAGATAGTTCAGGCAGAAAACAGAGGTGCACATCTAGACATGAAAACCTGTAACTTCTGGGAAGTTTGTGCAGCCAGTGAGGAAATTAATAAGCAATAAACTACGGAAAACCAACTGTCCTGGGTCCTGGAGTTAACTGTTGGGATCAACAGTGTACTCTACACATTTTAAGGAGACAGCTGCATGAAGACGTTTTCCCTTCAGCTTTGATAGGCTCTAGGGCTGAAGTTTATCTGCACAACTGAAAGGATGAGTGATGTGTTCTTTGAACACAATCCTGTGCTTTGGCTATTTTTTTCTTTTTCCTTTCAAAGCTAGAATTTGAAATGAAAAATAAACTGACTGATAAGTATACTGTCTCACAGAATTCAAAACAGTTGAAAAAATTCAGGAAAGAATACTAATACAAAGGAATTTATTGAGCCAGAAGGAAGATTCTCATCAGATATAGGGACAGATGCCAAATATGGTTTTATTTAACATCTTCATTAATGATCTGGAATTAATTAAATTTGCAGGTGACATTAAAGTGGAAGAAACTGCCAAGAGAAGTAAGGCATGAAAGAAATTCAAAACAAGCTTCCAAGATTCACAGGCCTGTAGCACAGAAGGGAGTGTTTTGACAATCTAGTTTGTCATCCTGTGCAACAAGGGCCACAATGCAGCTAGGTCTAATTTGGAAGAATGTGAAATAATACTACTGAGGGGGAAGTCATCACTACATTCAGTGCCACTGGGGAAAGGAAGCTGAGACCCCTAAAATACTCTGATGGGTGCATGAACATTAGCAGGTACCAAATTCAAATAAACTTTTGGAGAAAAAAAAACAAAAACAAAAAAACCAAAAAACCATCAACTGCTGTTTTGGCTGTATTGAGCAGAATATTTATTGCACAGCTGAGCAAAAGTACTGAAGTTTGCCTTGAGCTAATTATAGCAACTGTACTTAAAATATGGAGTTCAATTCTCAGCATACTACCAGAGAAATGTTGACAAATAGCACTGAATTCAGACATACAAAAGAAAAAAAGAAGAAGCCCTAGTTATATATATTTGGGGCATCAAGAGGATGGAAGTACAAGAACAATTGCTAAAGATCAGAAAGTTCTTCATACTGAAATCTAAAAATAAATGTTCACCATGCAGTGTGTGGAACTTAAAACAATGCAAATAAATTACAAAAATACATCTCTAGTGAGAGGATGCAACTCCAGAAAAGCCTCACAAAGAAAAGCAGGAAGTGCTGTGCCTTTGACCTTCAAACTCCTTAGGATACACACAGGTATTGCATTTCAACTTTGGTGTGAAACTAGAAAATTAATATGAAGGGACCAATGAGACGCTAAGTGAGGACGGGTAGTGCTCGCAATTAGTACTCAGTGTATCATTTCCAGTCCATGAAACACTGCCCTTCTCCTGTTGGAAGAAGTGGGGAAGAGGCACTCAGACCACGAACTGAGCTGAGTGAAGCATGAGAGACTACATTAGCAAATAATTAAGAGGAAGCAAAAAGTAATGAGGCTGAGCAAGCTATCTAGAACAAGGTAATGCGGAGGGATGAATATTCCAACCCTGAGCCTGTTCTGGAAATGGCCAATGCTTGGGCTTTCATTGCAGTCATCCTCTTACCCGTAGCAAGGCTGAGAGGGCAAGGGATGAAATAAGGAAGGGGATGCCTACTCCCCCTAATTTAAACTAAAATACTAAAGAATGAAAAAGGACACATAGCTGTGGTACTCTTGAACTCTTGGTAATCATTCATCATCTCTCTGTCTCTTCCTGTTACATGATCCTTCCAGACTGCAGGCTCTTCCAGACAAGAAACTACTATGCAATTGGTACCGCAATGCAAATAGATAATAACGAAAAATGGTAGCAAGTGAAATAATGATGACAGCATACCCTTGTCAGCTTATTTATTTAGGCTGACAGGGCCTAAAATGTTTATCTGCGCTGTGTTAAAATGGGCAGTATATGCATATAAATACGTGTATGTATATAATATAAATACATGCACGTGTACATATATAGTAGTGTTTGTATATATATATATATATATAAAATCATAGAATGGTTCCAACCCCCTGCCACGGCAGGGACACCTTCCACTAGACCACGTTGCTTCAAGCCCTGTCCAGCCTGGCCTTGAACGCTGCCAGGGATGGGGCAGCCACAGCTTCTCTGGGCATCCTGTGTCAGGGCCTCACCACCCTCATAAGGAAGAACTTCTGCCTAAGATCTCATCATAGTCTCCCCTCTGTCAGGTTAAAGCCATTACCTACACATGCTTTTTGTATGTATGTAACAGTGAAAGCCAAATGTGATCAGTAAGTTGCTCCCAGTACAGCAGGCAGTGACGTATTAAGATCTTCACTATTTTTTGCTCAATAAATCATCTAATTTCCTTACTGCTGCAACCCTTTCTACTGCAAGCTGGAGCTTGTGCATTTTGAAAAACATCAGCATGAATTCACTACTTCCAAAAACAAGTAAGGAGGGAGAAGAGTTATTTGCAAACACTGGCGCTTAGGGGTTTGACCTGGTTTTGGTTCAAACTCTGGGCTTCTAGCAGAGTGAGCCTGGAGTCAGAGAGGCGCTGACTCCAGTAAAACTGACCCAAACTGGGTCCAATTGTTTGTGTCTGAACATACTAGCTTTCATAGGAACATGGACTCCTGGGTCTCCAAAGACCAGTGGACCTAGCTGATTGCTCATGTAACCCTCACCATTATGGTCATGAGCAGGTCATACTGGGTAGCAGCTTTGCCCTGGTCCTCCTGTTCCCAAACAGTCCTTCCTCATCCAATGGTGAGAAAGTTAATTCCACCCTAAATTTATTCATGACCAGATTTAATCCATTTGTTCCTGTGCCAACATTGTTCTTTGGCTTACATGGCTCTCCCTCCCTGCTGTTTACTCTCTCAATGTATTTGCAGGGTGCTACCAATCCCTCTAAGCTTTGCTTCAGGAGGCTGAACAAGCCATGCTTTTCAACTGCTTCTGTAGCAACTATAGAATAGATGCTGATCCTTCTTTTTCCTCAATAGCTTCCAAAGTTAATATAAGAACATTAGCAGATTACACAGCTCTTATTAAGACTCATAAGCCCAGAGGGTGTTGTGTACTGTTTCTACAGCTATATTGATTCTGATGCTCACAGTAGGTAGGACATCTCCATGTGGCACCACATCACGTCTGAGTTTCCTTCATCATGCCTAGTAAAATAAGCTCTCCATTGCTCTGAGCATATTGACACCTTTTCCCTGTATCTCCTCTGGACTGAGTTAATCTTCCCAAATATCTCAAATTGTCTCAGATTAATCTCAGTAGCATGTTGGCTGGCATTTATATTTCCCTTCCTGGGATACAAAGAGTAAACAAATCACAGGATCTTGTTTGGCATTTTAGTTGCGTTATTGGCTCATTCACTTACAGGCATCGGCAGTGAAGCTGCATGTCCAAGGACTTCTCCATCCCTGCTGTTCCCTGACGATGAGATCACTCATCATACACAAATGCAGATGACTAGCCAGGCAGTGCCTAACTGTAATGAAGTTTGTATTATATCCTTTTATTTCTACTTCTAATACCAACAGTGACTTCACCACTTCATGCCAGGAGCCAGTTTCATTAGTGCATACTTACTTTGTGTGCCCATGTCAGTAACAGAAATAGTAAAATAAATTGGCCCCAAGGCAAGTGACCCTAGTCCTGTCCAACCCTTTCTACACAGCCTATTGCTGTTTCTCCATTAGCTTTTCTTGCCTATCCTCATTTCTCATTTGACCTTTTCAAGATGAACTAGCATTTTTCCAAGAAGCACAATGAAGTACAGCTGAAATAAATAACCAAATGGAATTAAGACCCATTTTTACTCTTCGACTTATTTTTTCTAAGCATCCCTACCTCAGTGAGACCTGACTCAAGGAGATGCTAGTGTAAGTGTGCAACCCAGAACAAGGTGAAACTTAGGCAGGTACAGTTGGGTGAGATGATTTGTCCAAGGACTGTACATATAACCAAGTCCCCATAAACCTGCAAGACTGCAACCTATACTGTCTTCCCAAGCAATATTCAGCATTTAAAGAATGCCTTCTTTTTGGATTTTTTTTTTTTTTTTAATAGTTTAATGCTCACAAAGCCTTGAGGCACAGTGATATTTTGCTTTGATCCTTCACAGTACGGATCTTGGTCACCGAGGTGTTTTGCTTCTTAGCTTTCTACTTCCAGCTCTCTTCCTACAACCATCACAGATCTTGTGTTATTTGTGCCACACATCAGTAGATATATTTCAAGTTAATACGTCAGCCAGAGGAATTAAAAGCTGCATATCCCCAGTACCCACTCTATGCTCATCACTTCTTGAGCCAAACTAAATTTAAAAAAGAACTAGACAGATATATTTATACAAGTATATGTAAATAAAAACCCAAATATAAAACCTCATTCAATCTGAAATTTCAGAAAATCAAAAAAAGCTAATGACAGGTTCAAAGCCCAGTCTTTAAGGCTCTTAAACTGCTTTTAGCCTGTGCCAGCACACTGACACAGCCTCAGAGACTCCCACGTAGCTCAGCAGGTCTCTGTCCATCATTGTTATTATTATGGCACCTGTCAGCATTAGCCAGGGTCGAGTCCTCTCCGTACTCAGCACAATACAACAAAATGAAGTGGTAGTGTATTGCACAGCATATCTCAAAATGATGGACCTGAAATTATTTCAAATGGACAAAATTGGCTGATTTTGATGGAATTAGGATGCTACAGGGGATATAGTAATTTGAACAGAGTGTTTTAAGGGCTCTCATTTTAACAAAGCTGCCTAAAAATACACACACACAGACACACTTTTATCTACACCTTTGTGCAAATTGTCAATATATACATTCAACATTTTAGCCAACAAAGACCATAATGAATAGTTTCTCATCTGCTCAAAGACAATGAACCTACTTTCCTTTTCCTAATTTAATTATATTACATTCCACAGTGCACTTTGTATTTTTACAGCAGTGTGAATGCTGTAAGCTGGAGATACCACTACTGATTCTCATAATTTTCTCATGATTCCCATGTTATTTGTCATTTTTTCTTTTTTAAAAAGATATTATTTAACTAAAATTAAAACAAAAAAGCTGTACTTCTGGTTCGTAAGGTGCTGAGGAAATCCTAAGGTCTCACGAATATAGAAGGCAAGCAGGAGAAATCCTGACAAAATCTCAGGGTACTGAATACCTAATTGACAATTTTGAAAGCTTAGATTTAACAATTCTTCTCGTGATTCCAAAATGAGTGGTTGTCATGTGTTTTCTACAGTGATGGACACAGCTAGTTTTACGTGTCACCCAGCATCCTAGGACCACCCTTTCCATCCCCTCTATATGCAGCCAGGCCCAGCCCTCAGGTAGGCACAGGGACACACGTTATCTTTTCTCCTGCATGGGTCTTTCATGCAGGCAATGACAAAGGAAAACATTCTTTTTAAAGAAAAATAATTGTAAACCCACAAAGTTTGGCAGAAAAATCTCAAAGGAGGCGTTGTACCAGAAACTTATTTTCTGTAAACTAAATATAAAATTGACTCCAGTCAACTTGAAATTCTCACTTTCTGTTAAATTTCATAAAATTATTATGAGCTAGGAGTTGGGAAAGTTCCACAATTTGCCATCAACTACAGCAAGCTGCTTCTGAAAATAAATCTTCGACTACATCGTGTAAGGGATAACAGAAGTAAGAAGCTGAGACGTGTTCATGAATCATGGCTTGAGTTTTTCCAAATCGGTAATTAGCCGAACTCAGTGACCCAACAACTATTTTTAGTGCTGTGTATTCACAAAGTAATTCAGGTATGGATATTATTAGATGAACACTTAATTTCAAACCTCAATTACACAAAGTTTTAATTACTAAATATTAAGATACATTTTAGCATATGATTTATGATTAACATTTATAATCCAAGCTATAAACAATACAACCAATTACATTTATTGGTGGAACTTTACTCCACACGCATGTTCAATCACTTTCAATTATTCCCCTAGTAATCTATGACCCAGCAAGGTACAGAAATTGTGTGCCTACATTGCAGTAACTGGATAAACAGTTTCTGTGCATTCAAGCATGATATTTCAGACCTGTTTTTCTTAACATCTCACAATGGTAGACATGCAAAAATGTAGAGTAAAAAGCTGCAAAGACCAATAAAAATGTTAGATGCTGTAGCATGTATTTGAAAACTGCAGCTAAGTTTTACTGGCTGGTTTAATGAAGGACTTCCAAACCATAGCCTGATTTTTATGGTGAGATGGAATTTGGAATGAAGACCAGGTTTGGCCACCAAAGATTTGTAAAAAAAATTTCTTCTCCTTTTACACTAATTTCACATGTGATGGTACAAATAACAACAGTCAAGTCTTTGCTTAGTATCAGGTTTCTCTGGGTTTCTCTGCTTTGTGCCAGGGCATCAGGTTTTCATAGACAAGGTAATGGGCTGGGGAACTCTGTGATCCAGGTGACTGCAAAGGATCAGGACAGACCTTGCAGCAAGGCAAATTTAGAAGATATTAATTGAAAAAGCAAATGATTTTTTTACTTTTTTGATTGTTTACTTTTCCCCTGTAGGCACAATAAAATGCAAAAGGGACTAAGCAGAAACATTCACTCTAAATTAAACCCATATGCTCCAAGCTGCTCTCCTGTAAGAGGCACGGATGCATAAGGAGCAGCTGTGCAACAAGTCTCCATTATGACTGTAACCTACAATTTTATGAATCAGTTGACCCCAAATTCTTGCATAGCAAGTATAGAGATGGTACAGTAGCTACACGGCACAGCTGCTCTATCACCTTCATCATCTCCTCCACACAAAGTGGGAAAGAAAGTGAAGTGATTGAATATGTGTTTGTCATAAGATAGTAACTGGCCATCAGCGGCTTCTTTTCTTTTTATCTTTTTGAGCTCTTTGCAACTGCTAAGTACCATATAGATATAAAGTTGAAGTGAAAGGAGATCATAACAAAATAAAATATTAAAAAATAGTACTGCTATAAAATAGCTCAGGGTTTATTTCAATGATATCTGCTACAGTGTATGTACTGTTTCATCACACTGCTTTCAGTGGAGAGCTCAGATATCAAACCATCTCTACAAAAACCAGGTGCTAACATCCTTTGATTTTTATTTTTTTGTTTTAAAAAACAATTGGGCTATATTAAATATACTTTTCAGGTCTGGTTTTGCATGATAGATATGTTATGTGCCAATGGTTATATATTATATTCTTCCTCTCAGGCATGCATCTCCTGCAGAGACAGCAGACTACAGAAGCTGACCCTTACTGAGACCATCTTGTCTCTCTGACAAAGCTCTTTTTTAACTTCTTACTTACTGGTTGCTTCCTGCGATGGATAAAAACTTTAGCTCAGCTTGTGATAATTTCACAGGCCCTGAGCACCCTGACCCTGGAAGCCCCAAGGTCAAAAGTCAAGTCTTGTTCTGAAACATCTGTGTGCTTCATATTAAAGTAGAACAGAACCAAAGTGAAGGAATATCCACCAATGTGACAAGAGAAACAGGCAAAATGGGAATGACATGTTGGTCATCTGTTACCCATGCCACCTCAAGCCATTGACTGAAATGTGATGGAAAAACTCTCCAAGCCTCCTTTGAATAAGTACTTTGTTTAGGAAACACTGAGAAAAGTCTCCAGTTGATTTTTATTCCTATCCTGTGCTAAGCATACGTATCTGTAGGCATCCAGCGATCCAAGCAATGTGTCTTTACGAAACCAACAGAAACTCTGCTAATGCTTCACTTTGGACAGATAAGACACTCCACAATAACCTGGACTGAAACACATAGGGCAGCTGAAAATCACAGCTGAGGAAAACCAAGACAGAGGAGATGCTCCCTACCCTTCACTGCATCCAAGGAGAAACAGGTGCCTGCAAATGTAACCCACTTCTTGTCCAAAGTTGTGCTTATAGAAGGAATTACTCATCTTCGCTAATTTTGTCTCTTGAAAATTTAGTTTTGAGACTATTTATTGACTGATAATAAATTACCTGTGGAAAATGATCAGCTGAACTGTTCTCAAGTCTCAAATCTGTGCATGTCTACATATTTTAAAAATACTCTTCTGGAAGCAGAAGGAAAATCAAAATTGCCTTAATCTCTTAATGAAAAAGGCTAACAAAAATCTTCAGTTCTACAAATAACACAAGTGGTCCTGCTCTGGATTCTTCTTGCTACGTAGACCAGCACAAGATAAAAACCAAAATACTCATGAATGCTTTTTCTTAACTAACGCATTCATCTGACATTCAGGAAGGAACTACATTACTGACTTTCAGTTAGACTAAACTAATGTGTTACAGACAAAAGATGAACATACATGCCTGCTGCTTCCCGTGTCTATAAAACCAATGGCAATGCTCAGCAATTTACGTTTCCGCAATTAACAGGACTCTTTTTTTTTTTCAGCTTACTTCAACAAAACTGGAAAATAAAATAAACTGGAAACTAAACTAAACTAAACTAAACTAAATAAAATGCGGATGTAACACCCTGGTTACACCAGCATTTCAGTTAAGTGAGGAGACTACAACTGCACTCCCAAGAATGGTATACACACTCAACAGGCAACAGTTCAACAAAGGGTGAAAGACTAACAAACTGGATGTTCAGCCAGCATCAGGGATAGGGCAGCTTCACACCAAGCAGAGTCCTCCCCAACTTACATCACTGCAGGGTTTATCCAAGCCTAATAAATGGCTAAAAAAGTCTTCCCAGCAACTTCTACAGACCTTTGTGGAAAAACTACAAAATCGGGTAAAACTCCCAAATTTCCACCCTTGTTCAACCTACATGCAAAAAGGTGCATTTGTCAATGTGACTTTACTTTAAAACTGTCTCTGTATGTTCTTCACCTCCAGTCTTTCTGCCCTGGAGCAGAAACTCATTGAGTGCTGCCTTTTGGCACCCAGCCTGGACAAGGAGGATCCAAAGCATTTTGTTTTCCTTTTGTCTTTCAGGTTCATGAACACTTGGGACCTTACTGTCTAACCCAAAACTAGAGAAAAACGCAGTGGCCTTCCAGTTGCAAAGAAATCCTCACAGATTTCTGACCATTGGTTCAGAATTGTTCCTAAGCGTCTGCTTTCAAGATGGTGATCACAAAAAATTTAGGAAATCTATGAAAGACTTCAGGAAAGAAGGCAATGGAGAAGTCACACTTACCAACTCTACAAAGGCAAGTCCACCGTAACTGTGAGCAACAAAAAACACGTTCTCTGCAGCTGACTGGGAAATGAAATGGTCCCAAACATAAATTGCATGTTCTTCAGGAGATCCATTATCCTGCAGAAAGAAATTATGTTTCCGACAATTACCTTTTAAAAACTGGCAATTCTGCCTAAAAGCAATGTGTTTCTATACATTAAAATATTTTGTTAAAACAAACCTCAAATGAATATACTCACGTGTCAAAAAAAGAACAGATTAATTTTTCTAAAGAAAAGAAATTTAAGGTTGCAATTTAAAGGCAGCAAAACTGTTGTTTTATTGCAGCTTATTTTAATAAATACAAGAAAAATTGTGCATCTGCAAAATTTTGTCTAAATACCATGATAGCAATTCAGCTAAACAGAGGCATTCAAAGAAATTATGAGCCACTGCTCTGATTTTCATTCTTTTGACAACTCTTTGCCAACTGTTCACTGATGGTTTGTTTGAAGTAGTTAAGCCTTGGTCTTATAAAGCAAATAAAAGCAAGTAGGAAGAATATAAATATAATTTCAGTCTTTAGGGTTTTTTTCATATAATGGGCCAATAGAAATCTGCCAAACATTAAAATTATGGTGTATGCATCTTTCAAATGCTACTTTTTGCAACTGCAGTCTATGAGACATAGCACAGATAAAACACCTCCTGACTACCTACACATTAGCCATTATTTTTGAGTCTGCGGCAGTTACAGGTTTGCTTTTTCTTATTACTGACAGGAATTTGTGAGTGCCAGTCAACCTAACAGTTACTGAAGGTGCTGCAGTGATTTGCACTGATTTTGGTGTACGCTTCTTGAACACAGGGGCTGCGCACTGCCAACTGTAGCTTAGAGAATCTCAGAAAGCCCAGTACCACTCGATATTTTGCTTATTTCTCAGGTTGCCCATGTCATAACTACAAATCTGTCTAGTTTCAGGTGACAAGAGTAAGATGCTCTGCTAGCTCCTCTGCCCCACCAGGATTTCACACCTCCAGCAAAACACTGCAGGCACTTTCCAGGCTTTCCTGTGCCACAGATCGCTGATCAGTCAGGGTCATGTTTCCTGAGATTTGCATCCCTTTTCCTGCTTGACCAACAACTTCACACCCCTAGGCGACTCAGAGGCAGACCACAAAAGCCTCCTTTCCTTAGGGAAAGTGAAGCACAAACCAGCAAAAGCCACTGGCAATCAGAAAATGCTAATTATGCAGTGTCAATTACTGTAACTCTACCAAGAACATTGAAGTGATTTAGGTCTTTGTTCCATCCTGCAACTCAGTTTTGGGAATTTAAGATTTTAAGAGTGTCTAAAATCAATGGGAAGACACACAATGAAATAATGTGGTGGATTTAGGCTTTTATGTCAGTTCTCATGACCAGTTTAAGAGTGAGATGGCTACAAATCCTCACAGATCTCGACTCAAAGCTTTTAAAACAATTATGTGGTTTTATATCTTTTCCCTCTAAGGTAGCGGTGATTAAAACATATTTATCAAATTTGCCAAAAAGCACTGAAGGTATTCTTAATTGTGGACAGATTCGGCTCTTGACTGACTACAACAGAACACAGTTTCAGCTATGTACCAAATTATTGTAAACCACCTCGACATGAGACAAGGCTTATTTTCTTTCAACCCTGTTCTAAAATTTGATTGTAGACATAGGTAAGGGAGGTGAGGAGAGAGGAAAGTTTTAAAAAAAGGAGTATCATGAAGAAAATATGATTGACAGTCCAGTTATTAAGGTAAAGCTGAAGGGCAACTTGAACTGGAGTTTCCTACTGAAAAGTGATGTACTTTCATTATGATAAGTATGGAAAAGGCACATTAAAGCACTGGATGAATTTTTAAATGACTAGTCTATCTAAAAGATTTAGTTAAATATGCAGGTGATACTTGTTTTTAAATAATAGTGTTACCATTAATTCTCTTGACAGCAATTTTTGTACAGGTTTAACATTCTGACGAAAAGCAGAACTTGTTTCTAGTTAATACTGCTTTTTTGGGTATTTTGTATTTATTATTCCAGTTGCTGCTGGGAAAAGCACACAATTTTAGGGTTTCGACAAGAGTAAGACAGCAGCAAGAACAAACCAGAAACTCAGCCCCAAAAAGCTGCCACCAATTAAAGCATAACCAGTAGCCTAGTAAAACAAATCATTAATTGCACAGCTTCACAGTCCAGTCCAAAGACTCAATATGATTCTACAAAAGCAAGAAGAAATGAGCTAGAACGAGTTAGGTATAGTCTGTAACTACAGCTTCCTTTGTTCCTTGTGAAGAAAAGCCACAAAACGTCAGGCTAAACTGTGTTGCTGTATGTACTTTGCAAAACTCTAAACAAGGTGAGAAACACACATACGTGTGAGAAGGAGGTTGAAGGAGTCGTGTATGTTTAGATGTAAAGCTCTTCAGAGCATCTGCTTACTCTCTCCCCCTTAACAAGCCCATATTTTAAACAACTTGGAGAACAAACCAGCCCTGCGTCTGTACAAGAAACATCTGGCTGTGGGAGTGGGCACTGCTGACTGCAAAGCACAGCTGGGCTTCATAGGAATTTGAATTGTGCAGGGTCCATTAGGATTAACCTCCTCTGCCTGGCCTGGGTTAAATTGTGAGGCAGGATGCTGCAGTTTCAGTATGCAAGGTGACAATTTCAGAGAGCTCTTGCTTTGCTTCTTTTAACTGCAGATGAATAGAATGCACTTATATACCACCTTGCTAAGTTACTTGATAAAGCAGAGTCCTCTTGGTCATGCTTTACATAATCATCTACGTGGCTGTACAGAAAGGAATGGAGAAATCATGGTATGTACTGCAGAAGGCAGCTGAGGCTAATGTGTTCTCATTTATAAAACAGATTGAGATGGAAAAGTGCTGGGAAAGCTGAACTTAAATTTCCAGCTGCTGAGAGATGGTCATCTGTAACCAGTAATTCTATGTCTAAATAAGTGTCTGATTCTCTGGAAGTGTGCATGTCACCCCTGTGGGTCTCCACCCTTTGAAAATCTCCTCTCCCCCCGACCCCCCAATATATAACTAGAAATAAAAACAAAATTAAGAACCATGTTACATGAAAAGGCATCCCTCTGTGTGATGCTTAACCAATGCAAAGTAACCTCAAACCAGGCACTTACTGATTGCTGCAGATCAGGTACCTCCTGACTGGTGTCCTGCACTCCAGCTCCATGGTGCCTGGGTGGGGAATGGAGTGGATGCTTCGAGCACAGAAGTTACAACTTCCACCTGCACTCCCATCATGTACAACTTTATGTGCCTCTGTTTTTAACAGAACACCAAGATTTACCCTTTAATTCACTAACGCACGAAGAGATGTCTTTTTCCTAGTAACTACTGCATTTTAGTTCCTTTCACCCATAAAAATAGAACGAATAATACCTCATTTACCATCAGTGACTACCAATGCTACGGAAATTATCAGATATTTAACACCTGTCATACTGGCATGCAGCAAATCCCACTGAAGACTGCCTTGGTGATAAAGGTGGTTAAAATCATTTAACACAAGTATTGCTGATGAATTTTACATTGCTGGTGTTACAGTTATTCCTCTTCCTGAATGCCAGAGGAGGTACACATTTCTGGAGCCTGCTAAAAAAAAGGAGCATCTGTAAAAGTAATATAGAATATTACTACATAAGCACTATATAAGAATATAAGTAGCAAGATATTATGTTCTGATTTAGTTAATGACAGGTGTGTGGGGCTAATCAAAAAGATGCTCTAGCCACATTGACATATTCCTTTGGAATGAGAAACAATCACCAAGCACTTGCAAACAGAATAAAATTTTATTATTTCATGTGGTACAGGTGAGTATTCACAAATACTCACAGATTTACTCACAGGTTTAAGAACAGATTCCTTTTTTCTAGTGATAAAAGGCTTTTTTTTCCCCATGTTAATATGTTTTAAACACTATCTATCTCTTAACCATGTATAAAGAATCCACACTTTTAAAACCGAATTATGATTGCTCAGAAAATGATCATAAATGGTTAATATGGACCTTTTCAATATCAAAAGCTTAATCAGTTTAATAGTATAGTCTGTGAAAATAGTATGAGAAGGATTAATAAATTCATGTTTCTCATATATATGAAGCCATTTAATATGCTAGGGCTAAAACCTTTCCTACAGCTGTTTGAAGCAGCATCTTGTGGTAGCGAAGAGGTTGCCATTTGCCTATCTGCATGGCCTCAACTCAAGTCCTGGCATGGGTTAGGGACATCCTGTGCTGCTCCAGCCAAGACCAGCTGGGCCTGGTTTTGTAAGGACCTTAGACCATGAACTGCAACCCATGACTATGTTGTTTCGAGGTCTACGTATTTGAACAATTGTACATAATGTCCACGTAGTTGTATAATTTGCATAATTGTAGCTATAAAATTCTGCTCCTCATCTTGTTTCGAGAAGTGCTTTGAGAAAGCTGTCTTGCAGATACAAAAATATCTCTGCAATAGTTTTTAAGTCCCTGAAAAAACAAAATGATGTCAAGTAAATTCTTGGGCCATCCTTTGTGCAAAAAAGTGGAGGAAGAGACCACAGATTTTGGTCTGTCGTTTTTTCCAGTATTGCAGGTGCTAACAGTTGAAAGGTATGAAACATTTTAATGGCTGGAGCCATTAGGAACAGGCAGATAAGCAGCGTGCACACAGTGAATATGGTATTATGTTCTGTTGCATTCAAAAAAAAAGGTTGAATTTACTAATGTAATATCACAGTCATTAATTGTTAAATACCAAGCTGAAGTGATGCAGCAACTGAATCCTTATCAACTATGCCAGATTCTAACACCTAGACATTGCAAGGTCTGCAGTTATGATGGACTACCTGAGTTGATAACACATGGAATTATCTAAACAACATTTGCATATTTGTGTAATTATTTCCTAAGGTTAATTAGCTCTTGCAAAGCAGCTTGCCCTTTGAGACTGCTTACTGTGACAGGTTCACATATTTCCTGTTTCAATGCCAAATTTTACTCTTTTTTTTTTTTTTTTTTTTTTTTTTTTTTTTTTTTAAGTATCCTGTGTTTTGAAAATTAAAGTTGGGGGGGGGGGGGGAAC